>CAOJCR010258796.1:0-10667 GCA_948330485.1 Euphorbia neoarborescens | reverse complement strand
GTCGTCATCGCCGGAGGATGGAAGGCAGTCGGGCGGCGGCAGCAGACTGAGGTGAGGAACGATTAGGGGTCTGAGATTTGGGACCAACGATTTAGGGATTTCTCTGCGTGACTGCATCTATTTTCTATTTCCAAAAGAGGGGTTTTTACAAACTTCCAAAACAATCCCTCCTATTTTTTTTTTTTTTTTTCAAAATCACCCCTAAGAATGTGTCCCAAACATGTCAAATCATGTCTGACAATGTCCCCTCCCCAAAAATGTGTCGGAAGTGCCATGTGGAGTGTTCGACATGTGTCAGGGCAAATCCAGGCATGTCGGAGTGTCCGGAAGTGTCAGATATGGACACTCCGACCTCCCCGAAGTGTCGATGCTTTATAGAATGCACCCCACTGTAAATATTGGCTGTAAAAATCATCTAAGTTTATTTCCAAATATTGTAATTTAAAATACCTAAATGGATAAAAATTTTGAAAAGAAAAGTGCAAATGAAAAATAACAACCAACCTGCACAAGCACAGCAATATACTAGCCATAGCAACAAAAAATGTTCTTGGAGAATATAAAATTGCACAGTCCGTGGAATAGAAATCGAGATAAAAAAAAAGTATTTATAATTTAATGATCACGCACAATCTGAATCATCTGAATTATACTGCAAATAGCTAAATGTCTAGTTACTTCTAAGTTAAATAAAAGACGGAATTCTGAAGCAAGCTTACTTTCATTTTCTGTAGATAGCCATCAATCTCACTACTAAAACTATCTCTAACAGATTCTGAAGCAAAAAGTTGATCTTCACCGGAGCCCTCTCCAACCAATGCTTGCTGCAAAAGAAAGAAAATTTGAAAGAAAATGGGTAAATATCAACAAAAAAGCCAATCACCCATGGAGATCTATCAAAAGCATAAAATATCAAACTTATTGTAGACATTGCCTATATTGGCTACAATGACTTTTGCAACTCAACTCAAGAATTTTTATATCACTGCAATTATAGCTAAGGTCATTGAATATAATTTTTAACCTTTATTCAATCATGGACTTGGATTTAACTCAGATGTTTTCACAAAACTGAGATTCCTAGTTCCCACCAAATTGATATATATAAGAGGTTTTGTGAAACCTGAAAAATGCAAATTTTAAGCCAAAAAAAAAAAAATCAAATAATTTTCTAGATTTTCAATCTGAGCCAACTCTGTTCATTTTAGAAGTCAGCTACTCAAACTTCAAAATGAAGCAACCTCATTCCAATGTAAACTTAATTGGCAATTAACAAAACAAATAAATGGCTCATATTTGACCAAACAGTCCATTGTCAAGCAGAAAAGAACAGAAAAACGTAGAGAGTCACTGCATTGTTACAAAATACCCTGTTACAAAATACATTTAATCAGTAATAGCAACGAAGTTCGGATAACTATTATCTAAACCAAAGCAATGATTCTATACTTTACCTTAATTAACATATAAATGATAAATTTTATGTCAAACGGAAAGAAAAAAATGAGAAAAAAAAAATTTATTAAGTACCTACTTTGTGAAAACAAATAAACTAAAAGTATAAGTTATCTGTATTCAATCTAAGTTCTCAATAACAACAATAAAGTGTACTTGTTTTATAAGTGCAGCACATTAGAGAAATGTAAAGCTTGAAATGTCTCAAGAGGTATCAATGCATCAAACGCTTGCACTCAAAATTATTACTAGAAACAAGAACTGCTGCAAGCCTAGAATCTAGTTACAGGATTGGATTTATTTTCTTGTTAGTTTGTTAAGGACTCCTTTAGAGAGAACCTTCAATTTCTTGAAGTTAAGTCATTTCAGAGAACCCTTCTCTCTCTTTTAGAACCACTTTTGCTGGAAAATACTGCTAGCTTTTTCCACTGAATTTGAAGTTAAGTAATAGTACTTAGAATCTAAAGCTTATGCTAATGCAGTTACTAAATGGATAGACCTTTATTTGACACAACACCAATGGACACAGACACATATTAGTAACGAAACACATGCAGTCAGGCACATATGTAGGGCACTTACACAGATAGGACACTAGTGCAGAATAGAAGTGTCATGGGCTAGAAATACAGTAATGATATTTCTGATTTAATTGCAACACGAGCACATACATGTTTGTATTCATATAGTGACAAAAGTAATATAATAGTCCAACTAGTTCTTCAATTTACCAATAACAGTTTCTTTTGCTGCTTGCGCTGCGGCAGAATCCCAAGAGCATCCAGCATCATTTCATTTAATTCTATAAAAGAAAAAGACAATCAATGAGATAACACATCAGACAACAATGGCAAGAAATACCAAAACCTTTGATGGAAAAACCTTTGGTCTGCAACAATGTAGCAAGCACACTCAAAGAACCCAAAACTTGAAGATCATCGCCCTTAGCAATGTAAGAAAGTAAGGCATCCCTAGACAAGTAACAAACATCATGAAAAAAATAAGGCAGGCAAAAACATGGACATAAATTGTGAATGCATTAGAAAATAGGCAGTCAGCCATGATAATATATGCAAGTGTTACGAAAAATTGTGAAAGCACAAAACTGGCATAAATTAAAGGAGTTTGAATGAAAGTATTAACTATTAACTATAAATGAGAATCAACTATAGGTGGTAACATCTTTTATGTTTGTTATTAAATATTCATATTATTAATCAATTAAAAAAATACTGTTTGCTAGTAATCAGGTGGAAGTTTGAAAGGTGGACTTTTGAAGCAATTGAGTGAATAAAACATGAGAAAGTAGGACAGATGCGGCTGAGACAAAGGCTTGAACCTCAAAAAACTGCTACACTTTTTCAGTGGAAAACAATCGTTTCATGAGTATTGATCAGGAAAAATGTGTTATTTAAATAATGTAATGCCAATGAATCCCCATAACCAAGGAGAAGAGGAAACTAGCTACATAACTCAAGTTACACAACGCCCTATCAAGATCCAAATGACAGTGCAAAGCAGACATGGAACAGATTTGATATGATACAATCATAAGAACAACAGTGGGGCAAAACATCAAATACCTAGCAAATGAGAAACTACAGTTCACGTTATTAATAATAGGAACAATAACACTCAGACAAAGGGCCCAATTAGTAAAGCACACAACACTATGACAAAAAGAGAACAAGGAAAGAATAAGATAAGATGGGGTTCTTAAGAGTCCTTATAAGCCTTCTGTCAGTGATAAAAATGGTATTTGCCCATCGATCAAAGAAAATTCCTGTACAAAGCAAGAAACACACCAGAAGACATACTGAATAAATTGACTTTCTAACGCAGCTAGATAAGTGTGAAGATAAAAAGGAATTAAACAACTAGTATTTTGAGTGAAAAACCCCAAATGTATTGAAGAATTAAGTTGAAATTGTGTGTTCATTTTCAGAAATGGTAGGGCTATATATACGTGTAAATGATTCTTCGTAAACCAAAATGACTTTCCGTAAAACAATATAACCCTTAGAATACTTAAATGACTCTTAGAATTGTACATAAACTTCTATTATATATTCTAACCACATCATTCTCTCCCACCCGAGAAAAACTCGACCCGAGTTTTTATGGATCTGGATATAACGGCTCATCATCAGCATGGTATGGATAGATATCTGCTACATTAAATGTCTTAGATATACCCATACTATTAGGCAACCCGACAACATAAGCATTGTCATTGATCTTCTTTTCAATTGAGCACGGACCATACTTTTTAGGTTGCAACTTGTTGTACATGACAACTGGAAACCGTTCCTCTCTAAGAAATACCATTATTTGATCACACCTTTAGAGAATACCTTAACTCTTCGATGCCAATCAGCAACTTCCTTGTATTTGGCATTTGACTGTTCAATCTTCTGTCTTACTTCTTCAGTAACCGAAAGCCAATTTTCCGCCATATTCTTTGCCGCAACACTAGGCTCGGCTTCTTTTTGTATTTTGACAAGATCAACAACTTGTTTTGGTACTTTGGTATAAACAATAGAAAAAGGTGATCTTCCTGTTGTTCTATGGACAACACTATTGTAAGCAAATTCTGCTTGAGCCAAAGCAACATCCTACTGCTTTTGCTTCTGCCCTATTAGACCCCTTAATAAGTTGCCAAGAGTTCGATTAGTAGCTTCCATCTGACCATCAGTCTGTGGATGTGTTGTATTGCTATAGTTTAATGAAGAACCAAAAATTTGCCAAAGGGTCCTCCAAAATAAAACATGACAAGCATCTATATCCACGATATCACAATATACCTCATCTCTATACTTCCCAATGAAAAAGGGCACCTTACAACGATCCGTCACCTTTATCTTCTCAGATGCTTTAATCCACCCAATAGGGTAAGGTTTGGGATGCTTCTCTACTGCTAGGGTCAAAGCCTACACAACTTCTCTCCCAATGATATTTTCATAGCTCCCACTATCAATAATCAAATAAAATATACATCCGTTAATGGTACATCTAGTGCGAAAGAACTGATGTCTCTGTGAGTTGTCATTCTACTTTGGTTTCATCATCAAGTTTCTGCTCACATAAGTATGCTCCTCATCATCCTCATTGTCATCTTCATCATCAGGCTCACAACTCACCTCTTCATCATCTTTATCAACAATGTTGACATTTTCCTAGTAGGGCACTCATGAGATCTGTAGCCAAGCTGGTTACATCGAAAACACTTCCCAATCATTGGCTTCGCATAAGGATTAGCCAGTTTCTGAACCTCTCTTAGTTCAACGGGCCTTTTACCAGCTGCTTTTTCCTCCTTTCGTGCTTGAACCTCTGGAATAGGTCTACCTTTATCAAGGTAACTCCTATTGGACCCTTTGCTTGTAAAGTTGCGTTTTCCTAAGTCAAACCTGTTATTCTTCTGCCGCAACATTAGTTTTGCCTTTAAAGCCATATTCTTGGCCTCATTGAAGTTACGAACCACCTGAATACCAATCTTTTCACTAATTGGTTAGTTCAATCCATCCAGATATTTGGAAACCAATTGTCCTTCAGTTTCACGTACATCATTACGTTCTACCAATCGCATAAATTCTGTAGGATTCTCATGAATAGATCTTTACCCCTGACAACATTGTTGGTATTGCTTGTAAAGGATCTGCTCATAATCTTTTGGTAAAAATTCTCTTTGCAACAACTGCTTCATCTTATACCAGGTTCGGACAGGTTGTTTGCCTTCCCGGTATCTTTTGTTCTGTAGCCTCTCCCACCAAGCAGGAGCACCTCCTTTCAATCTACAAGCCACCATCTTCACTCTTTTATTTTGTGGGACCTCCATATATTCGAGAAAACGATCTATCTCCACAATCTAATCAAGAAAATCTTCGATATTAAGATTACCATTGAAACAATGGATAACGAATTTTAGTTTGAAACCGCAATCGTCTTGATTATGCTGAATGTTATTTCTACCACGGCCACCTCTACCATCTCGCCTGATATGTCGGAACTCATCAAATAACTATTCTTTGGATTCTTCTGTGCCATCATCATTATAGGCTTGACGCCTACGATTATTTCCGACAACAAGTCGGTTGAAAGATTCCCTCCAAGCAGCCCCATCTCGCAGTTGCACCCTATCAACAATCCTGTCTCTGTTGGCTTCAATCCCAAGGGCATCGAGTCGATCCAAAATTAAGTCTAAGCGCTCATCTAAACGCTGAGTATTATTCTAGATAGTTTGCTCAAGGTTTTACAAAGCCATCCTTTGAGCCTCCACGGTGGCTCGCAAGGCTTCCATATCCCGAACAAAATTCTTGATATGACCGCTACCCGTGCTTTCGTCTCCTGTCATCCAATTAGGACGAAAATTTGACCTGCTCTGATACCAACTGACACAGCTAGATAAGCGTGAAGATAAAAGGAATTAAACAACTAGTATTTTAAGAGAAAAAAACCCCAAATGTATTGAAGAATAAAGTTGAAATTGTGTGTTCATTTTTAGAAATGGTAGGACTATATATACATGTGTAAATGACTCTTCGTAAACCAAAATGACTTTTCGTAAAACAATATGACCCTTAGAATACTTAATGACTCTTAGAATACTTAAATAATGCTTAGAATTCTACATACACTTTTATTATATATTCTAACCACGTCACTTTGACAAGTGACGGTGAGTCATTCCATGCCAGTTTCAGTAAACAAAATTGAAATGACAATTTATAGAATAGGTTCTTCTCTTGGCCAAAACAGCTAGTAAATCTGAGAAGTAGACCTTCGTATGAGATACAAAGCTTCTTCCAGGTCATGACAGATCAACCTATAAGAAGGTTGTCCGAGTTCTTTGATCATTTTACTGACATGAAAAGGTTCCTGACCATATATTCTTCTTTACAGACATAGAAAAGTGAGAAAATTTGAATAATACATAAAAGCAATAGACAGAACATCTATATTCTTTAAATAATACAGAAATGATTTGAATTTCTGATTGAGATGAATTGATGAAGCATAAATATCATTGTACCTTAAAGTTCTATGCAAGATGCTACAATTACTTAGCATCATACAATCTTCTGGAAGAACTTCTGAAGAACTAGCCGGGCTTGGCAACATAACGTTTAGAAAATTATCAAGGTTGCTGACATTATTAGTTTCTGAATGTTGGGCATCACCCACATGATTATGATCACACAAATGACCATTGAGCTTGGCTACAGATTTTGGAATGAAGACCTCTGGTGGAAAAAAGAGAGCAGCAGCAATAGTATTGGCTAAATCCTTTATTTTAACTATACGTAAGATGCAACAAAGTGCATACAGAGAAGTGACAGAGCCAAACTGTAGTTCCTGCAAATTCAAGCCACGCATGAGTACATTACAAAAGACAAATTGACAGATAGTTGAAAATGCCATTAGTACACCCTAGAAGAAATGTTAAAAGATGTAGCAAAGCGTGAAAGAAGATCAAGAAATTACATTAACAGAATTCAACTGCAAAGACGGAAGAAGTAATGGAAGTATCAGAGATTGTAACATATTCTCTGTTATTAACCGCCCAACATCAGGAATCCCAGCAGAAATAACATCACTAAAATAATAGAGGTTGTCCTCAATCTCATCTACAGTAGCAAGAATAGCAGAGGTTGCACCTGTGTTGGGATTTCTGTCTCAGAAACCAAACAGTAACAGAAAGAAGTTAAAACACTTTTTAATTACTTTCAACCTAACTTTCTAAGTAGCCTATCTCTTACTTTTGAACTTCCGATATCAATCCATTAAGATCGATGCACTGCTTCCTGAAAAATGTCACCAGATTTGAAAAATAACCAGCATGAGGAGCTTTGGCAACAAATCTATTCACAGATTCATCTCCAACTGAAAACCAGGGCAGTGAAATCAAAAACTTGCTACAACAAGACATAAAAATTGTAGAGCATAAATTAACTCACCATGATAAATGTTTAATGTCAACGCACGTACAGCGGTTCGAATCATATTCTCTTGATGAAAAGCAAACCGCATTGCCTCAACATATAGAGGAAATGAAACTATTTCTTCCTGCAAGCACAAAAATAAGAAACTCAACTCAACTCAAGCCTTAATCCTAAATTAAATACTCCTGTTCATGGAACTTGCTTCATTCCTTATTAAGCTTAATAATGAGTATCCCAAACAATTAAAACAAAAAAGCATAGCTTGTGTGAAAAACAAACTACATGATGGCTGTAGAAAAATTATGCATCCAGTAGTATCATTTGTAGTAGGAAACTAATGCTCCAAAATTCCAAGATCAATGTAGGTAATTACACCAATTAACATAGAGCAAGTTAAATACAATTGCATTAGCATGGTCCAAAACAGTATAGAAAGATACCTACATTTTCAGTCTTAACAAGCATGGAAATAGTGTTCCTGTCCAACTTTCCACTTATTGCTCTTCATGCACCAAGTACATTCCACAGAAAGTTGGCAAAAAAATATCATCATATAGTTGTCAAGATTCAAGTACTAAAAAAAAAGAAAGAAAGAAAAAAAATGTAAAAAACAGACAGAAGTTAACTGATTGAAACACACCTTAAGAATGAAATGTAATAAGATAATAGCTCCTCATTGCGAAAGTCAAATTCGTAACTTATTAAGAAGTTAATATGTTCATTGCTGAACATGTAATCTGCAAAATTTTGAACAGGAGAGCTTGTTATGAGTCTCCAAGTCAAAACGTTGCTTGGATCAAGTCCTAAAAGATATATAAAAAAAGAGCAAAAGAACACACTAGAGAAACAACTTACATATGGCATTTTCAGATTTTAGATTCTGAATCATAATGCTTATTGTTTGCAACAACTGAAGTGCAACAGTCCCCGATTTGGTGACCTTCAGTATGCGTACAAACTCCCCCATGACTTGCTTGTCCATAAAAAATCTAGAAAGAACAAGGAACCATATAATAACATGGCAATGAAACAAAAACTTGAACCAAAATATGAGCATTACGAAGTCTCACTCAAAAAACTTCGAGTCATGCTGATCACCATAAGTTATCAACTCTGCTATCGATCTCAGTGCCTCGATTACAAAATCCTTAGAAATGCAAAGCAAGTAAGTTCCATATCCTCAGAAACAGAGTGGGGATACAGATAATAATAGAAACTAGCTAAAGCAAGGGAAAAAAAGGAAGCGGTATCTATCACCTTATTAGAATCATTTACAAGTTGAACTTTCTGGAGCTGATCAGTTAAATATCTGCACATATATGCCAAAATGAATTGTAAAGAAATTCAGTATGGTGTTCAACTGTGAGTTATGAAGTCAAGACGCCACTGTTCAAAAGATGGATTATCAGTACCCAAAACCACTAAAAAGTTCTCCCACAGTCAGTACTACAAAAGAAACTACGCTCCAATAAAACTTAGAAACTGGTTCCCAAATCACCAAATTGGCATTAATCTGTACAATATTGATCAACTAAACCCAGAAACAATTGCAAGCTTCAAAAAAGCATATGGAATATTTGCTAGCGTTTATCTAGGACAGCATCCATGCCTTTAATGAACATATTTAAAGTCATTCTCAATTAAGAACGAGAATAAGTTATATCCTCGGTAGTTGTTTCGAGAAAGTTTCGGACTAAAAGAAATTCTTCTTCATGGTTCCACCTTAAGGTTGCAAACAAATAATTGTTTTATGACAGTAAATAAGGCAGTTAAGTGACCAATGTAAAGAAGTCAGTTAAGTGACCAATCCAATTGCAAGTATACAACAGATATAGAATCAATAATATTGTCTAGTGGCAAACACAGCTGCGAAATCTCATGCGGTTCGATACCTATTAAGTTAGAAACAACCAATTAGCACTTGATTCTATGGAGAGAATAGCACAAATACGCCGATTGACTAGTTCTAGCATGTCATAACTCAATCCAAATAAGAATTGCCTCATATTTCATATTAATAAGAGTATAATCAGTAAAACGAAAACAAAAAACACGAAATTGAAAAGCGAGATTCAGAGAGAAAGAGAACCTGAGTTCATCCAAGGAGAATCGATCTCTGGATCTCCAAAAGGAAAACCACATGATTATTGTATCAGAACACTAAAACAACAAAATCATTCCGGGCGTCGATTTTAATCCATGATTGTAGCTCTAGAAACAAGAGCAAAAGAGTAAGCTGGATCGGAATCGGAAAAGAATGTCCGGTGAAAATTAGAATTAGAAATCGAAAACATAAAAGGATTGTTAGAGAGTATAAAGTAGTTTGATTAGGAAAAGGAGATTAAGAACAAACGGACAAAGAAATCGCCAGAAAGGCAAGGCAACGCAAAATCAGTTGCAATCATCAAGTTGAATGTCCCGCTGGCAAAAGCTTTGTGGATTGAATTTGCAGTTTGCTTTTCTGGCCCATTTTGCTCGTCTCAGCCCTCATGCGGCTCTATGTTACTAGTTAATGGCCCGTGATTTTTGCACCGATACTTTTAATTTTTAAAATGTAAAATTTTAATATTAATGTAAGAATTAAAATTTGTTAAAATTTATAAATAAAAAGTGAAATTATTGGTAATTCAAATTGGTGAATGTTTAGCTAAAAGTGGTATAAGACTCAAATCTCTCTTCTTTTATTTTTAGTTATTGCACATGCTTAAAAAGCAGTAAATAAATACGAAAAGTAAATATACATTTATAAACATTCACACAAGTTATAATGAAGGGATACATCTGGTAAAAATAGAGAATATTATACAGTCACATAATATACATGGAAATCTAGGAGATATAATAGAATTTAAAAAAAATCCTAACATATATCTATCTAGTCTACAAAGGTTAGCACATTTATGACATGTTGGATTTAAGTAAGACATATAAAATAAATATGCATCAGAATGGAGAATGAAGATAGCTATGGATCATATATTTAGGGGTAATTGGGGCAATCTATTAGATTTAGCCCAATTAGAGCTAGAAAACATATTTAAGAAAAACATATTGGTGGATTAGAAATTCATTTTTCTTTAAAGTTATTGGGCCAATTTTAAAATTTACAACATGCACAAAAATGGGATCGAATATCTTAAAACTTAGAGTTTCTTTGTTGTGTTGATCGAGCAGCTCTAATTCGGCTTCTTGGCTCGATTTGCTAAGATATCCTTATGTACAAGAAATTAAATCCAGGTCAAAACATACAGAAATAGAAATAAAATACATTCT
>CAOJCR010258467.1:0-12950 GCA_948330485.1 Euphorbia neoarborescens | reverse complement strand
TTGGAACCTCAAACTTTCCAAGATGCTGAACATGATGAGTATTGGATGATCGCAATGCAAGAAGAACTTGACCAGTTCAAGAGGAATCAAGTGTGGGAGCTACTATCTAGACCTAGAGGAAAGTTAATCATAGGAACTAAGTAGGTCTTTAAGAACAAAGTTGATGAATCAGGAAACATAGTCAGGAACAAGGCCAGATTGGTGGCTCAATGTTATAATCAACAAGAAGGTATTGACTGTGGTGAGATCTTTGCCCCAGTAGCCAGGTTAGAAGCTATAAGAATATTATGTGCTTTTGCAAGTCACATAGGATTCAAGCTCTTTCAAATGGATGTTAAAAGTGTCTTTCTCAATGGCCTTATTGAGGAAGAAGTTTTTGTAAAACAACCTCTTGGCTTTAAGGATTGTAAATTTCCTGAACATGTTTTCAAACTTAAGAAGTCCCTCTATGGTTTGAAACAAGCACCTCGTGCTTGGTATGAGAGGCTGACTAAATTCTTAATTTCTAAAGATTTTTAAAGAGGCAAAGCTGATACTACCCTATTTATTAAAAGAAAAACTCAACATATTTTCTTAGTTCAAATATATGTTGATGATATTATTTTTTGTAGTACAAATGAAAACCTTTGCGAAGAATTTAGTAATTTGATACAAGCTGAGTTTGAGATGTCTCTAATGGGAGAACTAAACTTCTTCCTTGGACTACAAATCAAACAGAGCAAAAATGACATTTTTAAATCAATCTAAGTATACCCGTGAGATACTGAAGAAATTCAGAATGGATAAATATAAGTCAATAGCAACTCCATTCACTGTACTAAGTGAGGATAAGACTGGTAAGTCGATTGACAATAAGTTATACAGAGGTATGATTGGATCCTTACTATACCTAATCGCTAGTATACCTGATAATCACTTCCCAATATGTTATTGTGCACGCTTTCGGTCTAATCTAAAGGAATTACATCTAACAAATGTTAAGAGAATTTTAAGGTATTTGTGTAGTTTAGTAGATGCAGGGTTATGGTATCCAATCAACACTAACTTGAAGCTGATGAGGTATACTAAAGCGGATTATGGGGGAGATAGACTGGAAAGGAAGAGTACATTAAGAGGATGCCACTTCCTTGCAGACTGTCTGGTATCTTGGTTCGGTAAGAAGCAAGTCTCAATAGCTCTCTCAACTACTGAAGCTGAATATATCGCTGCTGGAAACTGTGTTGTCCAACTCTTGTGGATCAAACAGCAACTTGAGGATTTTGGAATCAAATCAAATGCTATTGAGGTAAAGTGTGAGAATAAAAATGCTATTGATCTTTATAAAAATCCTGTTCAACACAGCCGGATGAAGCACGTCAGTATCAGACATCACTTAATCAGAGACCATGTTCAGAAAGGAGATATAAAGCTGACCTTTGTACCTTCTAAAGAACAACTGGTAGATATATTCGCAAAGGCACTGACCAAGAATCAGTTCATGAGTCTCGGAGGAGCCATCGGAATGATGAATCCTCTTCAGTAAAACTGTGTACACCTCATCAATACTTGTTATTTGTATTTAAATGCTTTTTAGTAAATACTAAAATGCCACACATGAATCATTATGACTCTGAACTTTTAGTCTCCCAACATCTCAATTTATATTTGTACGGATGATTAGACCCTTTAGATGTCTCAAACGACTAGAAACCGTTCCATATTAAAACTATAGGGGCATTATGTCTCAAACGGCTAGAAATCGTTCCATATTAAAACTATAGGGGTATTACGTCTTTCACTCTGATTTTTCCCTATACATAAGGAGTCATTAAACTCTCTTCTTTCTCACCTTACTCTCTTGCCTAATTGTTGCCATTTTTCAATATCTTTTCCCTATTTCTCTAATCTCTTAAGATTTCTTCTTTTTTTCAATCAAAAATAGGGAAACTCAGCAGACCTACCAAGGAAATCGATGAATCAAAAGTAAATAGGGAGAAATTTTTCCCTAACATTCGTTCCTCTTTTGTTTTAAGACCTCGCAATTTCGAGTTTTCCTACATCTCCATTACTGAACCCTTCAAGACATGGATAAGAAAGCATCATTGGTGAACCTTCCTCAACATTCAATCCCACACTTTTGAAGATTTAATCCTAGAACTCTATGGCAACATGCTCTAAGACAACCTCAACCGAGGTTGTTTTCATACCAAAGTCAGAGGAGTAAGTATTAAGATTACTCCTGAAGTCCTAAGTGAGATTTTGGAAGTGAACCTTTCTAGAACCGATCTCCAGAAGGGAGGAGACAAAAAGAAGGTAGAAGAGTTTGACATGAACTACCTTGTACCAAAAGATCTTTCTGGAGAGCTAATTTCAAAATATTTATCGAGAGAAGCCAGACTGGCTTATTACCTAATGGCTCAGTATATAGTGTCTAAGCGCTTCAGTAAGAACTCAGTCTCTTGATTCGAGTTGTGCATCATTTGGTATATACTGGAGAACAGACCACTGAACATCCCATTTCTTCTAATCGCTCAGATGCAAGCTCTAAAAACCTTTCTTCCTTGTGTGAATCTCATCACTGAGATTCTTGAATATTTTTCCATCAGTCCTACTAAGGAAATGGAGCCCATGCCTCTTTCAACCATGGATGAGAAAATTCTTTCTTCTCTGAAGTATTGAAAGCCTTACAAGAGAAAGGATCTTCATCCTCCAGCAAAAACTAGAAAACTCAGTGAGCCAATTCTCTCTGACAAGGCCAGGGGAATTACTTTTAAGTTGCCCCCAAGAAAAAGATGGCTCAGACTGCCAGCAAACATCTTGTTATTAAAGAATCTTCATCACACTTTGACACTGATGAAGAAATAAAGGCAATAATTTACGAACCTTTAAGGCAATCTGAAGAACTCTTCCCCGCTGTACCTTCTCAACCTTCAAACTCAATATCTTCAGCAGTTCAACCAACTAATCCAGACTCAACTGAGAGAGTTATTTTTGGATATGTGATTGATCCTATTCATTAGTCCATCTCTCAATCTTCTGTCCCACCTTCCCAAATAGCTGAACCAATCCCTCCTGACTCTACTAAGGTAGTACCCTCTGAACATGTTCAGTCTCCTAATCCTGAGTCAGATCCTCTATATCTTATCCATCCACTTGCTGTACCTCAACCAACAGAGGTAATTCACATAGAGGATCCTCTATCTGACGAACCAACCCCTAACCAATCTGAGAAGAATCTAGAGCAACACACTGAGTCTATTTCTCTAACTCCTGTTCCACGTCTAACTCCTGATCTAACTCCACTTCTATCCTCGTCACCTTCTCCTGTGCCTCAAGGAAATCCTGTTGTTTCCATGTTAGAACAACTACTAAATCAGATGAAGGTAAGCTTGCCTCAGACTTCCACTACTCCTGCTCCTTTATCAATCAATACGAGTGATCTCGGCCTAATCCTAACTGAGCTGAAAAATTTTAAGGCAATGGTACATAACGCTGCAACGCTTCAACTATCTTATTCCTCACTGACCATGGTGGACAAAATAGCCTCTATTCAACCGAACATGCTAGGTCAGTTGAATGAATTCCACTCTGTACTAAAGAAAATGCCTACTTCGTCTCTCTATGCTTCACTTGTCAAATCTCAGCTTCAGCCCGATGTTGAGTTTCTCACCAAAGTGATAAATGAAAATGCTCAAGTGCTTAATACCAAGAATGATACAATCCGGGAGATCGTAGCCCTTCACAATGCTTAGTTCAAAACCCTAAAAGCCAATCAATTAAAGATGTCTTCTGAGATTATTGCATGTTCCGCAAACGCATCAAAACTTGAGGCTGAGGTGAAGAATTTGTCTACCTATCTTCTTCGGGCATTCTAGAACCTTAGCACACGGCTTACCAAGAATGCCATCTGGAACACTAAGGAACTGAGCTTCTTGGGAATTGAAATGACCAAGCACTCCTCTCCAGAGGTTCAGACTCAATGGAGTGTTCTTAATGCTGAACTGAACAATCATTTGGGTCACTTTCAAAGGTCCTCCCAAGAGTTAGGTTTGAGACCTATGCCTCCTCCCAGAGCAACTTCCTCTACTGATGCTAACAAAATAGGGGATAAAGCATCTGCATCTGAAGTTTAACAACCTCAACTGTCTCAATCCTCTAAGCCTTCTGATCCTAAGACTTCTTCTCAGCCTTTTAGTTTTAAGTCTTAGATTTCTTTGTTTAGGCTTAGATTTCTTTTTGGTTGTTTTGAATCATTCCTATACTGAATGCACATTTTTCTTATGAATTATAATTTTTTAAGTTCTTCATTTTTCAGTCTAATTCTTCATCAAGTATATGCTCTTTATGCCAACATCAAACTGAAATAAAACTATCTAAAGAATTGAAAATTACTTTTCAAACACTTAAATTATCAGATGCATAAATTATTTTGTCATCATCAAAATGGTGGACATTGTTGGAACCCTATTTTGATTTGAATTTTTTGAAGATCACAAAAGAAATTTTAAGTGTGTTTGAAAATAAAATTGACTTATGATTAATCCCATTTGGTGTTTTTATGTGGCTATTAAGTGTATATGCAGATAAAAAGGATTGATTTTTGTCTCCAACAATAAAGGAAAGCATCTCTGCTGATTACCATAAATGGAGAGACAAAAGAAAAAAGTTCATGTTGATAGATCTCGTAAATAATTGTGATTATGTACCATATTTGTTATACTTTATTTTAGAAGTTTATGAGCTGTATTAGTAATACTAGGAATCATATTTTTATTTTTCTCCTTAATTAGGGAGATTAACTGCCTTTCTTGTACCTTGTAAACTCTTTAAATAGCTGTACATCAATATAGAAAATTCAATCAGCCTTTTTATATTTTTTGTTCACTGTTTTTATAGTATCAAAGCAAAGATCCCATGTCTGAATCTTTTTCATTTTTATCTCCAAAATGTCTGAAGTCACGTCTAGG
The DNA here is from genome assembly GCA_948330485.1 of Euphorbia neoarborescens. Classification (NCBI taxonomy): domain Eukaryota; kingdom Viridiplantae; phylum Streptophyta; class Magnoliopsida; order Malpighiales; family Euphorbiaceae; genus Euphorbia; species Euphorbia neoarborescens. The sequence goes on along the minus strand of CAOJCR010258467.1, from coordinate 8,004 downwards.
ACAAGCCAGCCTCTTCATCTATCTCAGTCTGAACCTCAAAGGAATACATCTAAAAATCATCCCATTCACATTACTACAATCCGACTAAATGGTGATAATTTTCTACGATGGTCACAAACACACAATCTGTTCACATGTATCTCTGAGGAAGTGGAAACATTGGCTATATCACAAGTGATTCTAAGCAGCCTGACATGAATGACAACACTTATGCCACTTGGGATGCTGAAAACTCAATGGTAATGACATGGTTGGTCAATTCCATGACTGAAGAGATAAGTGCAAATTATCGGTGTTACTCCACAGCCAAGGAATTATGGGACAATATTTCAAAAATGTACTATAATCTTGGAAATCAATCCCAAGTTTATGAGTTGATCCTACGACTTGGGGAAATTTTCCAAGGTGAGGAGACTGTGACAAAGTATTTCAATTCTCTTCAATGGATTTGGCAGGACCTGGACTTATTCAATGATTATGAGTGGAAATCAAATGATGACTGCAACCAGTACAAGAAGATAGTGGATACTGGCTGAATCTTGTGGGTTTAAATGTTGAATACGATAAGGTCCGTGGCTGAATAATTGGAAGAAATCCCCTGCCTCCAATTGGTGAAGTTTTTACGAAGGTAAGGAGAGAAGAGAGTCGAAGACATATGATGTTGGGAAAGAAGACTGCAGGTTCAACCACGTCCATAGAAGGATCAGCACCAGCTATTCCTGAAGCTTAAGTGAGCAGTAGAACTTCTCACAACCAGCGTGTTGAAGACAAAAAAAAGAGCTACAATATGACTACTGTGGAAAGCCATGCCATACTCGCTAAAAATGCTGGAAGTTTCATGGTAAACCACCTAATGGTAAGGAAAAAAATCTGGTGAACATAGCACACACTACAGCAAATGAGGCTGAATCATCTCCAGTTAGTAAAGAGCAATTAAGTCATCTTCTTAAGTTCATGAAATCTTGCTCATCATCTAATGTTCCTATCGGTTCTTTGGCACAAACAGGTAGTAATTCTTTGGCGTTATTTGTTCTAGGAAGTACTACCTTAGATCATAGATTCAGGAGCCTCTAATCATATGACAAGCTGTTCTCAATTGTTCGATTCATATTATCCATGTTCCGATTCTGAAAAAATCAGAATAGTTGATGGTAGTTTTTCACCTATTGCAGGCAAAGGAGATATTAAAATTTCAGAAAAAAATCTCTTTGAAATCAGTTTTACATGTTCCAAAACTCACATGTAATCTTCTTTCCGTTAGCAAATTGTGTAAAGACTCTGATTATACCATTCTTTTTCCTCCTTCCAATTGTGTTTTTCAGGATCGAAACTCGAGAAAGATGATTGGAACTTCTAGAGAAATAAATGGGTTGTACTACTATGATGGAACTGGTTATGAGAATAAAATAGCTCATGGATTAGGTAGTACACGTTCAAGCTTTGTCTATGATCAAGTTATATTATGGCATAAAAGATTAGGGCATCCTAGCTTTCAATATCTCAAATCTTTATTTCCAAAATTATTTAAAGGTATTGATTGTTCAAAACTTCATTGTGAAGCTTGTAATTTAGCTAAAAGTCATCGTGTTTCATTTCCAATAAAACCATATTCTGCTTCAAAACCATTTTATTTGTTGCATAGTGATGTTTGGGGCCCATCCAAAGTTAACACACTTTCTGGAAAAAGATGCTCTGTAACATTTAATGATGATCACACACGAGTTTGTTGGGTTTATTTGATGGAAAAGAAATATGAATTTGAACAACGATTTAAAGATTTTTCCACATGGTTGAAAATCAATTTCAAACAAAAAATGGCATTTTAAGAACGGATAATTGGACTGAATATTTCAACAAATATTTGAGAATATTCATTTTGGAATAAGGTATTCTGTATCAACCGACTTGTCGTGACACACCACAACAAAATGGTATTGCTGAAAGAAAAAATAGGCATTTACTTGAAGTTGCTCAAGAACTTATGTTTTCCATGAATGTTCCTAAATATCTTTGGGGTAATGCACTCCTAACCTCTTGTTATTTGATAAACAGAATGCCATCTCGAGTTCTGAAATTTCAAACACCTTTACAAGTTTTAAATTTTTTTTCCACATCTAAGATGACAACAGATCTCCCTTTAAAGGTTTTTTGGATGTATTTGCTATGTGCATGTCCCAAATGTGTTTCGCTCAAAACTTGATCCCAAAGCTGAAAAATGTGTTTTTATTGGTTATGCTTCTAATAAACGTGGGTACAAGTGTTTTAATCCAGTTACAAAGAAATTTTTTGAGAGCATGGATGTCAATTTATTTGAGGATCACTCGTTTTTTCAGAAAAATTTTCTTCAGGGGGAGAACTTAGTTGAAGAAAATAATTTTTGGGAAACTTTACCCATTTCTGTAACTAATTATGATATGGAAACTAGGGTTAGCACTCTTAATCCAACTTTTCCAGATGTTACCTTATCAAATACAGGGGGAGAATTACTTCCAATGGATCATAATATAGTGGATCATAATCCTCAACATGAACTGCAGTTTTATACTAGGAAGAAATTCCATAAAGGTACTACAGCCCCAGTTATTCCATCAGCAGATGATCAATCAACTTTTCCGAATAATGGCCCTACAAATCAGAGTAACTTTCCCTCTACTTCCACTTCTTCTGATCTTGATGTTCCAATTACGTGAAGAAAAGTAATCAGAACATGCACTAAATAGCCTATCACACAATACTTGTCATATGAAAAACAATCAAAAAATCATAAAGCATTTGTGTCTAGAATTTCTAACATGCTTGTTCCAAGAACTGTTCAAGAAGCATTAGGTGACCCGAGTTGGAGATTACCTGTGATGGAATAAATAAATGCTCTTAAAAGAAATGACACTTGCACTGTAATTGATCTACCCAAAGATAAAAGACGGTTGGGTGCAAATGGGTGTTCACGTGAAGTTTAAAGCTGATGGAACTGTGGAGAGATACAAAGCAAGACTAGTAGCAAAAGGATTTACACAAACTAATGGTATTGATTATCAAGAGACTTTTTCCCTGTTGCTAAAATTAACTCTATTAGAGTACTTCTTTCTCTTGCAGTTAACTTCAACTGGCCACTTCATCAATTTGACATAAAGAATGCATTTTTAAATGGAGAATTGCAAGAAGAAGTATATATGGACCTGCCACCCGGATTTGAAGAAAATCTTGGAAAAGGCAAAGTGTGCAAGTTAAAAAAATCTCTGTATGGATTAAAGCAGTCTCCTAGAGCTTGGTTTGAGTGTTTTGGCGATGTTATCAAGAGACATGGTTTCTCTCAAAGCCAAGCCGATCACACCCTATTTTTCAAACATTCCATCAACGGTAAAGTAGGTATTCTGACTGAGTATGTAGATGACATAATCATGACAGGGGATGATTCTCTTGAGATTAGCAACCTGAAGAGGAAACTTGAAGCCGAATTTGATATTAAGGACTTGGGAAAGCTGAAATATTTCCTCGGGATGGAGTTTGCAAGATCCAAGGAGGGATGTTTTGTCAACCAACGTAAGTATGTGCTTGATTTGCTCAAAGAAATAGGAATGACAGGTTGTAAGGCAGCATATACGGCAATTGAACCCAATGTAAAGTTGAAAACAGCAACAGCCAATGAAGTGATGGACAAAGAACGTTATCAGAGATTGGTAGGAAGACTAATCTATTTGGCTCACACTCGACCTAACATAGATTTTGCAGTGAGTGTTATGAGTCAATTCATGCATTCACCTAGACTAACTCACTTTGAAGCCGTATTCAGAATTTTAAGATATCTCAAAAGAACTCCTGTAAAAGGACTTATGTTCAAAAAAGGAAAATATCTTCTGATAGAGACCTATACAGATGCAGATTGGGCAAGAGATGTAAATGATAGAAGATCCACCTCAGGTTATTGTACCTTCGTAGGCAGAAATCTGGTTACTTGGAAAAGTAAAAAACAAAGTGTGGTAGCAAGGAGTAGTGCGTAAGCAGAATTCTTCTCTGTGGCACATGGATCTTATGAAGTGTTATGGATAAAAAGACTCCTAGAAGAATTGAAGATTCCTATACCAGTACCTATTAAAGTTTACTGTGACAATAAGACTGCAATCTCTATAGCTCATAATCCAGTTCTACATGATAGAACAAAACATGTAGAAGTTGACAAACATTTCATTAAGGAGAAGATAGATAGTGGTGTGATATGTATCTCCTACATACCCACTGCTAGCCAAACAGCATATATACTAACAAAAGGTCTTCCCAAGGTGCAACACGAGAATCCAGTTAGCAAGCTTGCTACGAGTGACATCTTTATGCCAGCTTGAGGGGAGTGTTGAAAGATCTCGTAAATAATTGTGATTATGTACCATATTTGTTATACTCTATTTTAGAAGTTTACTAGCTGTATTAATAATATTAGGAATCATCTTTTTATTTTTCTCCTTAGTTAGGGAGATTATCTGCCTTTCTTGTACCTTATAAACTCTTTAAATAGTTGTACATCAATATAGAAAATTCATTCTGCCTTTGTATATTTTTTGTTCACTGTTTTTAGTTCAGGAGCTGACTTCTGCTCAATACCATATCTGGAAAAACGTCAGTACCATATCATACAAGATCAGCCTCAGTTGAAAAGGTAGTGCACCATTGGGAACCCCAGTCTAAAGACAAAAATCCTCATCAACGGTTGAAAAGCATCTGATCCAAGGACCAGCCTCCAATGGCTACTCTTGCTGGATCAGTATAAATAGAGGAAGTCTTCAAATGGGAAAAGTTACTAAGATTTTACAGAGAAAACACAAGCTAGAATCTGAGCAAATATCTTTTAGACATTCTTTGTATTTAGAAGAAAGAATTCCTGGGTGTCTTGAGTGTTTAAAAGTTGTTAATCTTTCTTCCTTTTTAAAATTTCAATATCACTTATTATTAAACTGCTAAGGGTAAGCAATAGGTAGTTTAGATAGCTTGTGAGGATGGTACTCAATAAGCTGAGAATCTAAACTGTAAAGGGTTTACATCCTACCTTGAAAGGATACTTAGTGAATTGAACTCTAAAGGGACGGTACCTTAGGGACTGGACATGGGCAAGTATGTACCGAACTAGTATAAATCACTGACTATTAATTTTCTAACTTTAAACTTTTTACTAACTGCTCATTACGTACTATGAACTTATTAATTTTAATCCTCACTAAAATTATTTAACTTGGCTATTGATAAGTACAGGCTACTGAACCAGAAAGCTCTGAATATATCATCTTCAGTCTGTCTACTGAAATCAATATAAACTGATTAGATTCAGTATACTGAGCTTCAACCATTACTTAACCTTTTCTTCAAAACGGTTTAAAATTATTTCTAAACTAAATTTTCATATTATCAAAAAGCTCAATTCACCCCCCCTCTTGTGTTATATTTTCCCTTGTATTGGGACTAACAATTGTTATGGCTCCATTTATATGAACTCCATAATAACCTCTACAATGAAATCAAAAGAAAGTAGATTAAAATAACCACTAACAACACAATATAAATTTTTAAGACAAGAATAACTATAAAATACTGAGATTAACAGTTGATGCTTTATGTAGTTGGACACGTCTGTTCGGCAATGTAGACAACTGTTATTTTATGAGATATCTTGGGAAAATTCTTATTAGCAAAGGATTTGTTAATATATATGCATTTGAATTATATAAAACATAAAGATTAAGTACAACGTATGAAAAGAGATACCTGAAAATACAATTGAAGTCTAAATAATAAACAATGTGAAAAGTAATAGAGGCCACAGTTAACTCTTCTATTGTAATTCAGAAACAAAGTCATAACTGATGACATGAAGTATTATACTACTATTTATAAGAATTCATACAGTATTAGAAATAGGATATTATACATGAATCATTATATATCTACGTTGAACAGTAGTTTTTTAAAATTAAAATTGTCAATTGCTATGATTTATTAATAGCGACATACATTAGTTTTTAAAATTGACAAGAAATCGTACAAAGATTTACCTTATTTGGTGATGGCAATGGGTGGGAAAGATTAGGGATGATTAGATTCAGATTAGTAGTGTATCCATGAAAAATGATCGAATTGATAGTTAGAATTAGAGAAGAAGAAGAAGAAGAAGAAGAAGAAGAAGAAGAAGGATGTTGGAACCCTAGTTTGAGTTAACCTTTTGAAGATGACAAAATATTGCTTAAGTGTTTAAAATTCTATTTAATGTATTGTTTTCTACATGGTGTTATTAACGTTTTTGTTTGTCTGAGCATTGAGCAGAAAAAGGTGCTAACCATATCAGGAAACCTGACCTCTGACTACTATAAATGGTGAGACAACAAGGATACTTTCAATATGCTCACCAAAGGACAGTGCCCATATTGGGAAATTTTTCAGTAACTGGTCAGACAATCTCGCCTCAGTATAGACAAGTATCAGCTTTGTATAGATACAAAGGCATCGCCGTTAGAAACGCCTTGCTCAAGACAAAAGGCTTCATAAACGGTCATAATGCAATTGATCTAAGGACCAGTACTCAACGGCTAGTCTTACTGGAGAAGTATAAATAGAGGAAGTCTTCATTCAAGAAAGGTTACCAAGTTTTTATAGAGAACTCAAGCTAGAGATTTTAAGCTAGAATTTTCAAACACTCTGTAAAAATCAAATAGAAAGAATTACTTGTGTTAGAGCTTCAAATTGAAAATATTTCTAAGTGTTGTAAACCACTTTCTCATACACTTGCTGTGTTTAGCAATGTTAAGGGTAAGCAGTAGGCAGTTTAGTTAGCTATTGAGGAAGGTACTCAGTATGCTAGATTAGACTGTGTTGTGAAAGGTTTTGATCCCTACCTGAAAGGTCTCTTAGTGAATTGAACTCTCAAGGGACGGTACCTTGGGGACTGAACGTAGGAAACTAAGAGTTGAACTAGTTTAAAATCACTGTGTCAACCCTTTATATTTTTTACCTTTTCACTACTGCTAATTTTCTCTCAATGCGCTGCTGAAACCAAAGTTTTAGACACAAACCAGTTTCAGTACCAAGCTTGTTTTTGCTATCTTTAGTAGACAGTTTTTCAATACCTATTTTTACTGTCTCTCAGTCATACTGAAATTCTCAGAAGGTCGAAGTTTTAAAAAGCCAATTCACCCCCTCTTGCCTGATTTCAGCCCCCTTACTGGGATCTACATTTGGTATCAGAGCTTAACTCTATCATCTACAAATTTAACAATCTCAGCGATACGATCAAATGGCCGCCAGACAACTCCTTGGTAACAAAACCACGCAAATCCTTCCTGAAGGATTATCTATTACCAGACCTCCCTTGTTCTTTGGGTCCAACTATACCTTCTGGAAAAATCGGAAGAAGAATTTCGTCCAAGCTACCGATATGAGAGACTGAATGGTAATTATGCATGGCCCACATATGCCAATGAAGTTACTAGAGTCTGGAGAGACCATACCAAAGCTTGATGATGAGCTCACTGAGTTCGATCTAAGGAATCTCCATACAAATGCCATGGCAATCAATATCCTATATTACGCGTTAGATGCAAATGAATACAACAAGATCTCAGGATGTGAAACTGCTCAAGAGATCCGGAGAAAGCTGGAGGTTACATATGAAGGTAACACAAAAGTTAAGGAACACAAGATCAATCAGCACATGCGTCAGTATGAGCTGTTTAAAATGGAGGAAGGAGAGAAGGTGGCTGAAATGAATGTCAGATTCACTAACATAGTGAATGAGCTGAAGAGACATGGAAAAGTTATCTTAGAAGAGCAGCAAGTAAAGAAGGTCCTCAGAAGCCTTTCCAATAGCTGGCAAGCTAAAAAGACCACTATTGAGGAAGTGCATGATCTGTCGAAGTATAGATATGATGATCTAATGGGTTCTCTGATGACTCATGAGAGCTCAATGAAGGATTTTGAACTAAAGAAAAGCCTGAGGATAAAAGGTAGAAATCCATCGTACTGAGGGTG
>CAOJCR010257734.1:0-11469 GCA_948330485.1 Euphorbia neoarborescens | reverse complement strand
TCACATAATTCATATTTAGGGATTTGTAACATTTTATTGATATACATTAATCGTACTTAATTTAATTAAATCCATAACCCCCATTGCAACCTATAAATTATTGGGTTTTTTTTTCTCTTTTGGTACACTTGAGGATTGACTCATCTTGTGTAAGATTTCAAAAATTTTAGAGCATTTTAGGTGTATTTGTTTTTCTATTTTTATGTAAATGGACTGCTAGATTAGAGTTCGTTGATTGCTTATACATCTAGTTGAGTTTGCACAATGAAAAGTTGTTGTATCTTGGAAAAATTGTTTATGAAAGGAAACTGATGATTAAGACTTTATCATCCATTTTACATCCACACCTGCTTAAGGTTTTCATTATATTCGTTCACATTTTATTAGTTTACATTATATTCGTTTATGAACAAATTATATCTTAAGGAAACTGATGATTAAGACTTTATCCATGGAATGCACGTTGAAAATATATTGATCAATAAGCTAATTTAATTGGCCGCAATGATAAAGAAATTACCAACGGGCTAGGGTAATTTTAAGAACTACCTAAAGTTCAAATAAATGGAAACGATTATTGAGGATCTCATTATCCAACTCCATAATAAGGAAGATAATATGGGATTTAAGAAAAAATAAATTCAGTATATATCAAAAGACAACATGGTGGATGTCAAGAGAGACCAAAAGAAAGACAATAAGCTTATGCTCAAGACGATGTCAGAAGGAGGCATTTCCAAGAAATTCCAATTCAACTGGAAACACTATTATTGCAACAAGATGGAGCATGAGTATTCCGAGTGTAGAGTACCAAAAGAGTCAAATCGACCAAGGCTAATACCGTGGAGGAGATAGCTCAGGATATGTCAGAGATTGACCATACTTGTGTGATTTTGAAGGTCAGCATGACTGACTTTAATGTAAGAGAATGATTGATAGATAAAGGTGCTACTCATCACGTGTGTTGTGATAAGGAATCTTTTGCTAGATTGATTCTTATTACAAAAGGAGAAAAACTATTCATGGGCATCGCTACCATGGCTACACCAAAGGTAAAGGGACAATAATCCTAAAGATGACTAATAGAAAAGAAGTACAGTTATAAAAATATTTTGTATGTACTCGACTTGTATAAGAATCTTATTTTGAAGAGCCCTTTGGGCATTCATGGGTTTAATATGATATTTGAGGCTTAAAAGTTTATTTTGTGAAAAGGGAGAATAGAATGTATATGGACAAAAAATATAAATGTAATAATATTAATATTTGTATTTCTTATAAGTCCAATTCCAATGAGATGAATAATAAGAATAATATTTCTTCTCCTTATATAGTTGTCATATACTGCTTGACATAGTAGACTTGGACATATGAATAATAATTCACTATTATATTTAATTAACTTAAACCATATTTCCATATTTAATATTAATAAAACACATAATGTGAAATTTATATAAAGGCAAAACTAACAAGATCTTCATTTCATTCAGTTCAATGAAATTATGCACTCCTTGATTATATACATATGTATATTTGTGACTTAAAATTTACTCAAATAGGGGGAGAACTAAATATTTTATTATCTTCATTAATTATAACACAAAATTTTATTGTATATTTGCTTAAAAGTAAAGATAAAGCTTTAGAGAAGTTTATTTTCTATAAGTAAGAGGTAGAAAAACAACTTAATAAAAAAATTAAGGTGGTAAGTAGCGATCGAGGTAGTGAATATATCGCACTATTTGGTGAGTTCTACTCCTGACATGATATTATTCATGTGATAACTATACCTTACACTCCCTAATCAAATGAAGTAGTTGAACGTAATACTCTCAAAGAGATGATGAATGCAATGTTAACCAGTTCGGGTGTGCCATAGAACTTATAAAGGGATATTATCTTATTAGCTATCTTCTAAATAAGATACCTAAAAAAATAAGATAGAACTCTATATTGGAAATCTTCTTATAATTATTTAAAAGTTTGGAGGTGTCGCAAAAGTCATGACTCTATTACTTAGGAGAATGAAAATAGGTCCAAAAAGGGTGGATTATATTTTCATTGGGCATGTTGAACATTGGAATGCATATCAACTTCTTGTGCATGATCTAAAACCCAAAGACTCACAAAAGTTTAAGGTTTGATAATATAAATTTGCGTTGGGAGTTACTTTTACTTTATGGCAAACTTAATTCTCATTTCATAGTTATTAAAAATGAATTTCGAATAGTCATTTGGTTGAAAATTCTGCTCATAAGTTGTCCCCTTCCTCTCCCATTTCTCTTCATGTTTTCTTGCTAGAATGAGTCTCAAATCTAAAGCCATTCGTGCATTAAAAGGTGAATCGAATAGACTATTCAGTCGTCTCTTGTAGAGATATCCTCAAAAGGATATTTTTCCTTTTTTTTATTTATTCTCACAATATATAGGTGCCGGTTAAAATAAGTTTTTGAATTTAATCTGCCGAATAAATCATTTCTAGGCATTTTTTGGTTTAGGATTCATAAAATTGGTATTTCAATTGTGCGTATTTATGAATTCTGGGATAGCCCAACCCAACAACTATATCATCATTTATAAAAATGATAAATAGTTTAAGGACAATACATCTACATCTACTAGACAGCCGTAAAGTAAATATACTTTTACAAGGGAAGGTTCAAAGATTGTAATTTAGATATCTTATACAAATATTAATAATAGAGCAAATTACCATTCTCATTTTGAGAATTTAGTTTGCCTTCAATTTTTATTTATGTGGAGGATTGTTGGAATATTATATTTGAACATTTTTTATGTCATTTTTAAGCGTAATTATGATACAGAAAAGTTAAATTTAGAATAACATGAATTACATCAATGGATTCTATGTAAAAAGATCTTTTCATCAATATATATTATGCCTAAAATGGATTAGGATTGAATGTGAAATTGATGCTTAAAATTGGGCTCAACATATAGGTTAAGAGGTAGTGTTGCAAGGGTGATATATCTATGTTGTGAGCAAGACACGTGAGCCAGTGCAGGGTTGTTTGACCATGCACTTTGCAACCAGGATATATATATAGGCTCATTGCAATTGCAACTCGCGATTGTAAAGGGAGCTGTTCTTGTGGCAAATAGTGATAGTGACATATGCCTATGGTGATCATGATGCATTTTAGACATGCATTTCTACCTTTGCTTTATGTGACTTTTTAGCTTCTCTAATCCCTATAACCTATATATTTATGTATATTTATGTAGGTTTATATTTCATAATGCATAATGAAGGGTTTGTAATATTTTATTGATGTACATTAATCCTGAATACTCCAATTAAATCTATAACTCCCATTGCATCCTATAGATTATTGGGTTTTTACTCTTTTTTGGGACATTTGAGGATCGACTCATTTTGCGTAAGATTTCAGAAAGTCCATAGCATTCTTAGGTGTATTTTCTCTCCTATTTTCATGGAAATAGATTGCTAGATTAGGTTTTAGTTTGTTTATATATCCAATTGAGTCCGCACAATGAAAAGTTGTTGTATTTTGAAAGTCAATTGTCTGCATATAAATTTTATCTTAAGAAGACTAGTGATTAGGTATTAAATCCATTTTTCATCCACGTTCACTTAAGATTCATACTTTTATTATAATTTTTGTTGCAATCATTTACAATTGAATAATATGATTCTTTGTTTATGCCTTATACTCTTGTTTCGCTTTTATCGTTGAAAAATGGGTCTAAACATATTAAACAATAGAACATATATTGACCTAATATGAGAAGTTTTATTAGGCGGACTTAACAGGCTTTCGGGCTTTGAAAATAAAAAGCCTACTGCAAATGTGACCTATCAGCATGCAACTAGGAATGACAAATAGTAGGATACTCGTGAGGTACTAATATCTATTTCATACCCTCTTAAAAAAATTACTACCCTTTTTGTCCCATTATCCGTCAGTTTTAAAAATTATATCACATTTTCATCCCATCACGAGTAGTACACTCACGGATTATTCGTACTCTCGAATTTAAACTAAATAATGAAATAAGAACTTAATTAAAAGTACAATATGCATAGATTCAGAATCTATAATTTCATAGTCCAAACCAATTCATTTGCAATTGCAATCCAATAAGATTTTGTACTAATATATTATAAAAATTTATTGAAATTATAATATATTACGTGTTCTTATATATTTGTTATCTAGGTTAATTGATATATTATTAGTAAATATTCATATTTTTTACTATTGATTTTAATTGTATGAATGATAATATTTTTATTTTTTAATTTAAGTAGGTTCAAATCTCACCAACAAAGTGAATAAATAAGTTTAGAAGTAAATAATTAGGAGATGGGAACCAAAAATGAATAAATAAGTATGAGAACGTGTCGGCAAGTGATTTACAATCACAAATGTCAAATTTTAATAAATATAACACGAATAGAAAATTGAGATTTATTAGAAATTGCATTATGTAACCAAAAAAAAAAAAAGTAATTGCATTATGGAAGATTTCTAGTTAAGGTAATTAGATAAAAAGAACAATTTGGTAAGGTAAAAAAGAATAAATTGTTGAAGTATTATGTGATGATAATGGTGGTGGGATTGGCAGTGTACGAAATAAACAAATTTTATTCCTATCTTATTCCCAAAAATTGAAAATTAGTCGGTCCATCTTTATTGGTGGGAGCATATAATATATGCAAAAATCTTAATGACTTGGTCATGGATGCTGACCAGGATCCCATCCTCACTTTTTCTGCCAACATCATTTCCTTTTTTTTTTTTTTTCAATCCTACTCGCATTCCAGAAAATTTAATATACACTGAGTGTATATGTATCGGACCATTAAATATATGATAAATAAGTAAAATCTTATCATATTTGTTTATATGTCATACATTCAATTACCTGATACACATACACCCAGTGTATAGTAAAATTCCACTTCACATCCTTAATATTTACTGTTCCGAATTGAATGTTTAGCTTGCTATCTAACTTCTTTGTTTTGTTTCCAAGTATTTCTACACAAATGGATCGAAATTAAATTGTGATTCAAGTTTTAATTATATTAAAATTATTGTAAGGTTTATTATAATTTGTTATGTTAACCTTTTCGCTTTTTGTCTAGTTATTTTATTGGTTTTTAATCTTTATCACTTTGAAATTCATTTTATCTTTATATTTGTTGTAAAATCATATTCAATTGGGATACAATTGACTCCTCTACCATCTAAATAACTGAATACATTTCGCACATTATAAGAGTAGAAAATGATAAATTTGAAAGACAACATGTTAAAAAAGTATACAGTGAATGAAACACGGGCCAAAAAGGTCAATTTCGATTTTGTTTTGCATCATTGAAGGTAAATTCATGTTGGGAAAATGAAAAGAAGAAAGAGAGAGCAAAAATACCTCATAAATATTTGGTGATAGCCAAAAAAACCTTGAGCATTCAAATTATCAAGAGTGGTTTGGCCAAGAGAATCGTGGTCTCTGCCAGTGATAAGAAAGACCTTAAAACCACTGTTAATAAGCTCTATAAATAGTCTCAACACTGCTGGAATTGCTGGACATACTCCCTTCATTGCCCATAACTTGAATCCTGCTGGATCATATGGATCACACCTATTTCACAATGTTTTTTTTTTTAACACTTAGTCAATTTTTTCGAATTAATATTAATCAAATAATAGATAAGAAAAACAAACTTTTACAAAATGCACATTGAAGTAACATTTTTAACATCTTTATAGTTACGATAAAAGAGAAAATTTATGTACCCGTATCGTTTGGTCTTGTAATAGAAGAGATTAGAGATGCAAGTATCATCAACATCAAGAATCCAAGCATCATATCCGTCTCCACAAACATCAATTCCTCTAACATAACTCAAAATCTCTTCCACAATGAATTCAACATCAATTTCATATTGTCCCTCTGTCATGTATCCTTCTATATACCTTGTACATTCAGCCGGAACAGTCCTCCACCCACACACATTATTTGCCTCCACCGCCAACCGCCAGCTCAGGCAATAACTCCGGCCTCCGTCCCCAGCCGCCGGTTGCGAGTTGTGTTTTGAGTTTCCCTTTGAGAAAATTGCTAAGAAGAACACTATCAATAACTCCTGCACCCTCTCTGCCATTGCCTTTAACATAATACTAATTTTAATTTCAATATTGGAATAGGTATGTCATATATAAATAAATAAGTGTTCCTTTTTGTAAAATGTTAGATTAATATTGGTGATGAGGAATAAAAGTTGGATATGGAATTTAATTCAAAAGCCGCATATAAATTGAATAGGACAGGATAGACAAGTCTTTGGGTCCACCTGTCTTTCTTGTGGAATTCCATGCACAATCATACATTTCTCTTATGGACCATGCACAATCTTTTATTTCTTTATGCATATTGGCACAATAATTAACTCGTGTTATTTGTGAGAAAATTTTTTTTAGACATTTAGTTTTCTAAAAAGAAATTATAATAGGTTAATCATTAATAAAGTCTCTTAACTATTTGACTCAGTGTAATTCTCGATCTCTTACTTAATAAATGTGTCAAAAAAGTCCCTAAAGTATGAAAAATATTTCATAATAAAGACAATTAATGAAAACCGTTGAAAACTAACAGAATTCCCCTAAACTATTTTGGTTAGTTTTTTAACGGTTTCTTTAATTGTCTTTATTATGAAGTAATTTTCATACTTTCGGAAATTTTTTTGAGGCATTTCTTAGGTAAGAAATCGCGTTGCACTGAGTCAAATAGTTTAGGGATTTCATTGATGATTAACTCAAATTATAATTGTTTTTATCGTTAACAAAAAAAAAAAAAAAATTGGTCTAATACTCTACAAAATTGATGAGGTCACAAAAAAAATGTTTTTTAAATTTATCACAAATCAAATTTTTACGGGGCCAGATAATTTTTTTTAATGTATAGAAACTATAAAGAATTTTTTTTTGTAAATATAAATATCAATATCATTTTTGCAATTATCAATAATCCTATAGAATTTTTTTACTATATTTATCTCTTAATTTTTTTAAATTAAATATATATTTTTCCTATTTTAATAACATGAGCCACATGAGACCTAATTAAAGCTATGATAAGGTTGTGAAAAAAAAAAAATATAACTCTAATCGATATTTGATGAATCTAATGGATTTCAGAGACATTAACTTTACACAAGGATTGTTTGATAAGATATAATAGATCCATATAAGATAAATGTGTCAAATTTAGAATTGATATTATCAAAATAGAAATATCATATAGATAATCTACAGAAAAAAAATATTGCAAAACCTATAAAATTTTGAAGGGATATTATTAGAAACTGATAACCCCTCATCACTCACACGTGAGTACGGCATAGCCTTCTGATCTGGATGCTCCGCCCAAGGTGGTGGGAGGGCGACCCGCTAGAAGGTGATACTCCCGCCCTTGGAAGAAAGGATCACTGCATTTAATACAGCAATTAATGCTGTATAGACAGAATGCGACTCGACAAGACAACAAAAACAAAAGGAGACCCCGTCAGAAAGTGAGAGGCAATCACTCCTCAAAGTGGCAGGAGATAAGGCGAAAAGAGGCGTAGTACCTGCTGCCAAATAACAATATGATACGTGGAAACCCACTGACACTATATAAACCAACAAAGCAACCAACGAAGAGGTATGTGATCTTATCCCTACTCTTAGCTATTCACTAAAACTTCCTCCACAAGTTACTGACTTAGACATCAGAGTGGAATAATCCGGACTTTCCTACTCCAACCGCTTTTTTCTTGTCTTGAAGGTCATCAGAACAGTACCCAGCAATGTAGCTCCGACGGGTTTAGCTCACACTCGTTATCAATTGGTGCGGTGAGCATGGAACAGTAGTGACTATAGCTCACCCTTTATTGAACACAAATCCATGGGATCAGACTCTGCCTTTCCCAGAATCCACGGGGGACCCGGAGGTCAGAACCAGTCTCAGGCGAAGAAAAGTAGAAATCGGGTATGGTGGCTTTTCAAGGAGCCCCCTCAACCTGAGGAGGAAGTCAGAGATCTTTTAAGCGGCCTGAATGCCATGGCAATAGAAGTAGGACTCCAAGGGTAAACCATCAAACGGATGTTGATAGATTCAGTCAGTTCGGTCAACATTATCACTAGGCACACTGCTGAAAAGATACGGGTGATGGGCCAGATAATACGACCAACTAAGATCTCTTTAATGGGCCTTGGAGGACAATAGGTGACAGTGGTAGGCTTGACCACGCTGGCCTTAGAAGTAGGAGATAATGACCATGTCTGGTGGATCGATGCGGTGTTTACGATCATCGATGCGCCTTTACCCTACAACGGTGTCCTTGGTTTTCCTTTCTTGGTAAAGTCAGAAGCCACTCTTTTTCCCAGTCGTTTGGAGGCACAAATTCCCACCCCCAAAGGGATTGCCATAGTGCATGGAAATCATCACGCATCTCAGAGGGCGTACTTAGCATCGATGGAACTATTGGAACCAGACCGGTTCGAAGACCACACCGACCGTACAGAACCGGTGGACGAACTAGAAGCATTTTCAGTCAGAAAGGAAAAGGAAGTGAAGATTTCCAAGGAAATTTCCCCCGAGCTATGCTCATGGTTGACCCAAGTCCTCATGGAGGAACGTCGTACTTTGCCTGGTCCCAAAGTGATATAAAAGGAGTCCCAACATCGGTCATTCAGCACTCTCTCAACGTGGACCCAAAGGCCACGCCAGTGGCACAGAAATGAAGAAAGCATGCCCCAAAACATCAGGAAGCTGGCAAGGCTGAGGTTCAAAAACTATTGGCGGCGGGGCACATGAAGGAGGTGCACTACCCAAGGTGAATTTCTAATGTGGTCATGGTCAAAAAGCTAAGTGGAGCGTGGAGAATGTGTGTAGATTTCACGGATTTGAATAAAGCTTGCCCGAAGGACAGTTATCCCCTCCCTAACATTGACCAGTTGGTAGATTTTATCGCTGGATATACCATGTATTCCAGCATGGACGCGACTGTAGGATATAATCAAATTAATATGGACCCAAAGGATGAAGAGAAGACCACCTTCATTACCTATGAGGGAACTTACTGTTACAAGGTCATGCCTTTCGGGTTGAAAAATATTGGGGCCACGTATTAGTGTTTGATAAGCAAGATATTCAAAGATTTGGTTAGAAAAATAGTGGAAGTATATGTGGACGATATGATAGTCAAAAGTAAGAATGGAGCAGGCCACCCCGAGGACGTAAGGGAAGCATTCAAGATTTTACAACGTTTTCTCCTTAAGTTGAATCCTGAAAAATATGCCTTCAGAATGAAGATAGGAAAGTTTTTGGGCAGCCAAGTTGGTGTTCCCAGCTACCAACAATGCTGCCAAATATGAAGCCATGCTCAAGGCTCTATAGCTTATAAGAGAGATCGCACCAGATAGGGTCCGCATCCAGAGCAACTCCCGGTTGGTATCCAATCAGATTAACAAGCACTTCTAGACGAGAGACTCCAACATAGTGGGTTACTTGATGGCGGTACAGGCCCTAGTGATAGAAGTTGAAAGGTGAGGCATTTCTTGGGTCATAGAGCACATCCCCCGGGAAAAAAACACCAAGGAAGACAGGTTGGCAGAAGCACCCACTGATCCGGTGGAATGGGAATCCCTAAAAAGCCCCATGGAAGTCCAGACCCAATCCAGTCTATCCAAGGAACATATCCTCCCTATCGCCACCACATCATCAGACTGGCGCACCCCACTTATTGAGTTCCTCACAAATGGTACACTTTCGGAAGTAAAGAACCTACAGTCGCTCTTACACGGTGGGCCAGGAGATACCTGTTGATGGAGAATCAGCTTTACGGATGCTCTTTTTCTCAGCCACTCCTTAAGACCATCGACAGACGCGAAGGGATGTACATATTACGTGAGTTACATGAGGGAATATGCTACTCCCACCAGGCGGCTCAATCATTGGTTAGGAAAGCTAGGTTGAGAGATTTCTATTAGGAATCCATGGAAGCAGATGCCAAAGAGTATATGGCGATATGCCACCAGTGCCAGATTAACGACCGTAAAACTCGTCTCCCATCCGCTAAACAAATTGGGATCTTGACGGCTTATCCTTTGCCAAATAGGGGATTGATATTATGGGACCCATGCCTGAAGCTAGTCGCCAGTGAATGTTCCACCTAGTGGCTATAGATCACTTCTCCAAATGGGTCGAAGCACGGGCCGTCAACACCATCACCCCGTAGAAGGTCATCGATTTTTTTGGGATCAAGTAGTCACAAGGTTTGGTATCCCATACAAGATCATCACCAACAACAACACCCAATTTGCATCGTCAAAATTCTGAGACTTCTGTGCCAACCTTCATATTCAACAGAATTTCACATCAGTGGCCCACCCACAGACTAACGTGTTAACTAAAGTTACCAATCAGACCATAGTGGGGATCAAGAAAAGACTAATAGCATATAAGGTAGCCTTGGAAAATGAACTCAACAATGTGTTATGGGTATATCGTACCACCCCCACTATGAGAAACCCCTTTTTCCCTAGTATACGATGTGGAGGCAGTCATCCCAGTTGAGGTAGATAATCCCAGTGATAGGATCACCTTTTACTCGGAGGAACAGAATCATATCAATCTCCGCCACCACTTGGACTCTATCGAAGAACTCAGAGACAGGCCATATGTCCTTATGGTAGCATACAAGGCAAAGATAGCTAGCTTCCACAATAAAAGAGTTTGGGGTATACTTTACGAATAGGGGACCTCGTTTTGTGAGATACTGAAGCAGCTCAGGTGCCCGAAGGCAAAGGAAAGTTAGCGGTCAATTGGGAGGGACCATACAGGGTGAGAGAAGTTGTAGGGCCGGCTATAGTACGATTAGAACAACTCAATAGGAAGGAACTCCCAAGAACATGGAACCTAAGAAACTTGAGACCATACACCCCACCTTCTACTATTTAAGCATTATGGAAATAAAAGCCAAGGTTTTTCCTAAAGGAACAAGGCCCACATATCTACATCGGGAGGCGATTAACCTTCTCTCTCTCGCTGATTATTAATACCGTAGAGTGATCGAGCATCTCTCTTCTACTGGCCTCATACTAAGTTATGAGACAGCTGATCCGTCACCCCTCACTGACCATATCTATATCAGGAGGAAATTGACCTGGTCTCCCTCGCTAATCATTATTTATATGGAGTGATAGAGTATCTCTCCTCCATTGGCCTCATATTCATTCATAAGGCAGCTGATCTGTCATCTCTCACTGACCATATCTACATCAGGAGGCGATCGACCTACTCTCCCTCGCTGATCATTGTTGCCATAGAGTGATCGAGCATCTGTCCTCCATTGGCCCAATATTCAGTCATGAGAAGGCAGTTCCGTCACCCCTGACTGACCATATCTACATCAGGAGCGGATCGCCAGTCTCA
>CAOJCR010257311.1:0-13453 GCA_948330485.1 Euphorbia neoarborescens | reverse complement strand
TTGATATCTTCTCACTTAATAGTGAGTGGTAATCCCATCACTTCAACTATCCGTAGTAATGAGTTCACTGATTAAATTAACATACCCATATTTAGCATCCAATTACGGACCTGTTAGGCGTACATCAAATTTAATCTGATTCTTCATTATCTACTATATTGAAATCAAGTCTAGAGATAAAACAGATCTACATTTATAGAAAGGTTAATGACACTTCTACCACGTACTTTCTAAAGAGGATCGACCAAGTCTCGTGTTCTCGACACGCACCTATATTCATATCAACACATGTCATGTTTTTCCTACATGGCCCTGTATGGATACTGAATATAAAAGCTTCTACCTTAATCATTCCCATGACTAAGACTAGCTTCTGGTATATTTATAGTTTACAACCAATGGATACTTCATACAAATATAGTAGTACAAGATACATAACATGCATGAATTAATGCTTTTATTCCATGACATAAAACAAAGTACATAAAAATGATAATGATACAATGTCCAAACCATGCTTAGGATCTAGGGCACAACAACAGATGATGATGCGAGAACCCTAAAACCTCTTTTAAACCCACCAAAGCAATTATGTCTAGAACACAGAGGTCGAACACATGTCAGCAGAGTAGAGGTAGGGCACGAGGAGCGAGGGGAATATCATTTATAACAGAAGTGATGTTATGAAAAAGTTATGGCCCTTTGAAATTCGAAATTTTTTCCGTTACGGCTTTAGCCTTGAAAGGCTAATTCAGTTTGGGGGGGACTTGATGACAATCCGGGTGAATTTCCTAACTGTATCTCTCCCCGGTAGCCGAATCCCATCAATGCTTCATTCAAACAGCTTAGCTCATGTAAGCCGGACCGGATATGTATGCCTCGCTGTATAAGCCAAAAGAGGTAAATACCACGTTTATAGGCAGAATCAGGGGAATCTTTAATCACCATGATTCCTCTCCATATCGGCATAGGTTTCTTTCCATAATTTATAAGAACCTTTCATAAAAGCTGTAACGATCATATTCAATGGAGTTTATAAATACCACAAGAACTTTACTCTTAGAGGTATCTAATGCTATTCTCTAATCTCCTTTACTACTGCTATTATTCTATCTATCGTTTCACATTCTGACTTAAGCATCAGAGGTTCCCTTAAAGGATCATCGGTGTTTCTTCTCTTACTTTTTGTGAAGATCTTCATCAGAGAGTGATCGGATTCTTTGTTCTTGCCAGAGTTCTAATCGGATTTCTAGCCGAGAACATCAGCTTGATATTGAGTATTTAGACAGAAGTACTGATACTGAGTATTGAATTCAGTAGATGACTAAATTCAATAGTGGTATTGAGTGGACACAACTCAGTTCGTAGTGAGCTTTGGAAAGGGGTATTAAGCAGTAAAGTAAATGTTCTGAAAAGTAAAGAACACAAGGAATTTATACTGGTTCGGCACTTACCCTCAGTACCTACATCCAGTCCCTAAGGTACATTCCTTTGAGAGTTCAATTCACTATAAGTCCTTTTAGGCAGGAAACAAGCCTTTACAACTTAGTTTGTCCCACTACTGAGTACTGTTCTCAATAGGTAACTAAGCTATCTACTGCTTACCTTCAGCAGTATTAAAAATACAAAACAAGTGTTTGAAAATTTATCACAACAGAAAGAATCAAACAACAAATGAAGAACAAAGCTAATAAATTATTTCTTTAAAGATTACAGAGTTTGAAAGTTCTTGGGTTCTTGCATAGAAATTCTCTGTAAAACCTTCGTAATCTTGCATGAGTGATGATTTCTTCTATTTATACTATTCCATTAAGACTAGTTGTTGAGTGCTGGTCCTTGGATCAGTTGATTTTAAGCCGCTGATGAAGTAATTTGCCCTCAGCAAGGGATTTTCAACGGTGCTATCTCTTGATCTAGTATTGAGTGATATTGGTCGGATGATGGTACTGATATCTTTCCATATTTAGTGTGACTTTGCTGCCACACTTTGTACCTTTCTTTTTATCCCTTCTTTTATAGTATTAATCAGTGGTATTGAGGGACAAGAATTATTCAAAAATTTGTACACTTATCAAATCGTTAAACGAACCACATGAAAATACATAAATAATTCTAAATTTAATTTTTCACAAACACACTTTATGTTATTTTATCATCTTCAAAAATAAATTAAAAATAGAGTTCCAACAAGAATCATTAATACAATTAATAAAAATACTAATATATCTTTATTTATTGTTTCAACCTACTATGATATTCTCTTTCTATTTATTAATTTAATAAAGGGTAAATATGTAAAGATATGTGTAAACTATCCTTAGAAATATAAAGTCGTTTAAAAAAGGAATTTTTAACATCCTAAAAAGCCATTTATTTTATAATGGAGGGAATAGTAAATTAAATATGTATTTGTAGATCCAACAAAAAAAAGCATCAATTGTATACAAAATAAATTTTAATAAGCCCAATAGTAGAAGTTCAATTAATAACTATAGTGTTAGAGCTTCGTTGAGATATTTTGTCAAATATATAAATTGTTATGTAAATGTTTTCATCTATTGTAGATTTTTTTTTTAACAATTCAAGTTAATCAAAACCTATTTGAGTTCACTAATATTACGAGAACGATTGAATGATTTAGTAATTTTGTCAATCGAGAAGAACTTTTTGGAAAATATTGATTTTGATGTTATCATTAATGATTTTGCATCTCTTAATGCTCTCAAATAGGTTTTGATTAACTTTAGTTTTGAAAAACTTCTTTCAACTGATACAGTCAATGTCACAAGAATAGTTGAATGGTCTAATAATTTTGTCAATCGAGAAGAACTTTTTAAAAAACATTGATATTAATGTTGTCACTAATGATTTTGCATCTCTTAATGCTTATGGATCCCTTTTTTTACGGTTTTTTTTTTGTAATTAATGACATAAGAGTAGACTGTATAAAAAAAAAATATTTTATGTTTTGAATTTTATTAATATCTTATTCATTTAATTTAATAAAATGAATCATTTTAATAAAATTGATACTATATATTTTCTTTTATTATTTATAATAATTTTTAAGGGTCCAATATATAATTTTGCTTAGGAACCTAAAAATGTCAAGAACGTCTGTACCAT
Organism: Euphorbia neoarborescens; assembly: GCA_948330485.1. Lineage (NCBI taxonomy): Eukaryota > Viridiplantae > Streptophyta > Magnoliopsida > Malpighiales > Euphorbiaceae > Euphorbia > Euphorbia neoarborescens. Next base: position 10,327 of record CAOJCR010257311.1, on the reverse strand, counting down.
TCCAAGGTAGCAACATTAAATGTAACGGCTAATGCCTTGCACATAAGGATGTCGTCATTTATTTAGAGGTTCATAAGCATAAAAAATTATGCTACATGGTCTTCAAGATCCATTGGTTCCATATATTATTGAAACTTTAGCATCATCCACCACTCTGAGAACGGGTGCTAGACAAATGCTTGAGCCAGGGACGACTAAGCCAATATCAATAAACTTTAGCATCATCCACCACTCTTGATTGGAAGGTGTAATTCTGAAAGGATTTTCTGTGAGTCTAGATCGAGTTCTTAAGGAATTTTTCAAAAGAACATCTTTGTCTGATGCAGCTTTTACTAATACTAAGTCAGGCTGAAAATATGTGGTTATTTTGTCTTATATTTCATACTCAAAACACCAAATGTTACAGTTTCTAGTATCAAAATCAGTATCTCTTATATCTGCAATATAAGTAAAATCTTAGGGGATTAGAATGACCCTTCTAATGGCTAAGCAAGTTTCCTCTTTGATATGGTTAATAGTCGTAATAATCTTAAAGATTAAGAGATGTACCTTATAGAGAAATGCTACGGTGCACTCGATCTATGGATCGGATACACCAAACACACGATACGTCAGCTTTTGATGTATGGACCCGTGTGGGCCCCACACACTAGAAACTGATGTGGTGCAATCTTGTGCACCCGATCCATGTGGACCGAGTGTGCAGGAGTAATTTTTATACCTTATATAAGTGTGGGGAGAGTCTTCATCCCTTTCTCATTTGGATCTAATGGATTGGGTCAAGCCTATAAATGTATGCTAAAAGGCTCTCCTGGGTAGGTACTTATAATATTTATATTTATATTTTGTTTTATAAATTTAACTTGTAATTAGAAAAAAATTGCAGATTATGAACTCAAAAGGATATTATTGAAGTGGTATTGTACACATTTACAACTTTCAATGGAACTAGTTTTAAGTTCCCCACTACTTTGGGAAAATTAATAAAAAGAAATTGATTTTTTTTTTCTAAATGGGCCTGATGATTATTTTAACTCGATTGAGTTTGAAATATTTTTTATAATTTAAAATTAATGTATTTAAGTTACTAAATAGTTTGTGAATGTAATATTATATATAGAGAATTGAAAGGTCAGAAGATTATAATAGCGAAATTTGTATATTAATAAATGATATATAAAGACATTAACTTTGTTTATGTCATTACCAAAAAAAAAAAAAGGTGGGCAAGTATGTGAATTATATCATGTTTGTCCATCCCAAAAGGAATTTCAAAATATATTTTGATAACCCTATAAGACCACGTGCTAAACATATGGTTGCACATGAATATTCTCAACAATCGCCCACCGTCTTAATCAATCGCTCCACGTCTTTGACGCCACATCAGTCACTGTTGGAGAGAAAAGTTCAAGAACATTGGAGGATCGGGCGGTTGGTACACAGAATCGGCAAAAAGAGAGATAAAAAGGGAGTCATCGCATTTAATGCGACAATTAATGCTATAAGGACAAGATGCGGCCTGACAAAACAATTAGAGCAAAAGGAGGCTTAGTCAAGCAATCAGAAGCGGCCACTTGACAAAATGGCAGTTGATAATGTCAGATGGGCCACACCTTCCACTGCCCACTAATGACTTGACACGTGGAGGTCGGAAATTCTATATAATCAGTAAAATTACCAACAAATGAGGTACCTGAATCTGAACCATTACTTCTCTGATTCTTATTCATTACTAAGACATTCCTTTCTAAAAGATATATAACTTAGACATTGGAGTGGAATAATCTAGGTAATCCAGCTCCGATCACGTTTTTCTATTTTCTGATCACCGGAATATTTTCCGAACAAAGGATTTTGATAACCCCCCAACTTACACAAGTTACTACTAAATGAATAAAGTCAATTAATGATTTATAATATAAACCGTATAAATTTGCAAATTCGACTTGCAAGACCAACTGCAAAGCTTATATCAGGTCATGTGAAAATCATATCATACATCAAGCTACTGATTGCACACCTATAAGGAACTCTCTTCATTTTTTCAGTCTCTTCTGGAATCGTGGGACACATAGTTTCATCCAATATCATATGATTGGATATCGAGGTTGGATCAGGACTATAGTTAGCCATACTAAATCGTACTAAGATCTTCCTAATATATGTCTCCTGTGAAAGAGCTAATAATCTCTTAGATCGATCTCTTGAGATCTTAACCCCAAGAATGTAATTAGCTTCCTCTAGATCCTTCATCTCAAAATTGAAAGACAGCCAAGTCTTAACTCCCTTGAGCAGGGAGATGTCATTTGCTGCTAACAGAATATCATCGACATATAGTATTAGAATGACAAACTTTCCTCCAGTTTCTCATTTAATGTAGACACATGAGTCCATATTATTGACTCGAATTGTATTGATATGATTGCCTTATGAAAACAAAAATATCATTGTCTTAAAGACTATTTAAGGCTATAAATCGAACTTTTCAACTTACAAATCTTGTGCTTTTGACCTTGAACGACGAAACCCTCTGGTTGAACTATATAGATTTCTTTATCCAATTCACAATTCAAGAACGTAGTCTTTACATCCATTTGATATAATTTAAGATCCAAACATGCAATAAAAGCAATGACAATTCTTATATATGCGAAATGTACAACAATGTACAACAGGGGGAAAGGTTTCTTGATAATCAATTCCTTCCTGTTGTGAAAACCCCTTCGCAACCAGTCGACTTTTAGCCTGGATGGACTTACCATCAGCCGATCATTTTAACGTATGAACCCACTTATTCCCAATGGCTTTACGGCCTTTGAACAAATCAACTAATTCCCATACTTTGTTGACCCTCATCGACTCTATTTCACTTTCCATTATTTTAATCCATTCTTCCTTAGCTGGAGATTCTAACAACTCTTTCATATTTGTGGGAATGTCTTCAATTTGAGCTATGACTGAGAATACTTTGCTATCAATCAAATGACATCATCATGCAACATTTCCTCTCTTCGATGGTCTTAGAGGATCTGCCTCTTGATAAACAACTCGTATATATTTGTCAAGATTTAAGTAGTAGTCCCACTAGGATCACTCCCACTGAGATTGATATCCATATCGGAATTTGGATATTCAACATGACTCCTACTCAAATTAAGACCTCTCAAGTTGAAATTTCGATCATTCGAATTAGGATCACTCAAATCTACTTATGAAGTTTGAACGACAATATTCTCTTCACTTTTCCTCATATCTTGAACTTCATTTCTCCCACTCGGATGGAGTGATCCTAAGGTTTCAGACTCTTGACTTTCAAAGAATATAAAATCTTTGTCCATATCTCCTAACTTAGAAAATTCATTCTCTAAGAATGTAACATCGCGTGACTCAAATTCTATTATTTGACCACTTTCATTCTCTCCCACTAGCATATATCCTTTTGAGAGATAGGGATACCTTATAAAGATACTCTTCTTGCCTCTAAGGCCTAGCTTGTCATGCTTGTTAAACGTATCATGAACATATGTACCACATCCACACGGCCGTAAGTGGTTCAAAATAGGTTTGCGGCTCTTCCAAAATTCATAAGGTGTTGTAGCAAGGATTTAAAAGGTACCCTATTAAGTACATATGTGGCTATCAGCAAGGCATCTGCTTAAAAAGAGATAGGCAAGTTGGCTTCTGCCATCATGGACCTTACCATCTCTAAGAGGGTTTAGTTTCCTCTTTTCCCAACTCCATTTTATTGTGGAGTTCTAGGTATAGACAACTGATGTTCAATACCCTTGTTATCACATAAAGCTTTAAATTCCTCAGAGAGGTACTCTCTTCCATGATCTGATCTTAAAGCTTTGACCGTCTTATCTAGCTGATTTTCTACTAGAACCATAAATCTTTTGAAACGTTCTAATATCTCGGACTTATGAGCAATCAAATAGATATAACCAAAGCAAGAATAATTGTCGATAATATGATGAAATAGTATGCACCATGCCTTAGCTCTAACAATCATTGGGCCACATATATCAGAAAGAATTAATTACAATGGCTGGTTAGCACACGTGCTTTACCGGAAAGTTTTCTTGTTATTTTTCCTTTAAAACAACTTTCACAAGTCGAAAGATCTACCTTTAGTAAATAACCCAACATACTTACTTTGGCTAATCGTTCTAAACGATATGCACCAATGTGACAAAGTCTAGCATGCCACAATTTACACAAATTAATATTATCTACAAAAGAGTCAATATGAAAGGAAAAATTATCATTACGTAATCGATCTGGATCAACATCCAGTACAATAAAATCATTCAACACATATCCACCACCAAAGTAAATATTGTTCAAGAAAAGACTGAAATTGTTCAATTAAAAAGACAACATGAATCCCAAATTCATTGATGCATAAACAGATAATAAGTTCTTCCGTATTCCAGGAGCATAAAGGACATCTTCAAGGTATAGTGGACACCCACCATTGAGAATCAGCCGACAACAGCCAATTCCTAGGACTTCCTTCCTGGAATTGTTACCCACATAGATCTATTTCTTTCCTCGTGGAATACTTCAGAACTCGAAAAAAGAATCACATTCTTTTATTATATGGTTTGTGGCTCCTGAGTCTAAAATTTACATAGGATGAGATTCAGTTAAGAAAATAGAACTTGAAACAAATAAATTGCAATGACACAAATATACAACTTTTACCTTAGGAGATTTACAATCTCTTGCAGAATATCCCTTCTGTTTGCATTTATAACACCTCACATGAGAGATGTTCATCTTTCGCTTAGCTTTCTTTTGAATTGGAATGGTAACTGTCATTCCCTTTGTCTTTTCCTTTTTGGAGAATTTCTTCTTCTTCCCCTTGGATTTTGGACCTGAACTTGAGTCAACCATGTGAGCTTATGATCTCACTTACACAGAGGAAAAAAGGTCTTCCTCTAGCTCAAGATGACGAACAACATCATCAAATGTCCTAGTATCTCTTGTGTGAGTAAGGTGCAACTTCATATGCTTCCACCCACCAGGCAAAGAACAGATTATAGCTCAAACTTTTTGCTCCTCTGTCAACATATGACTAGCATCATAGCGCTTTTGCATCATGTTTGACATTTCCCTCAAATGCCTTCTCATTGTGTCGTCTGCTCTCTTCCTGTATGTATCAAATTTAATAGTCAAAGCGCGGAGGCTTATCACGGAGACACCACCAAAACTCTCCTTCAATGCATCCCACAGTTCCTTTGTTGTATTGTAGATAAAACTTTCTTCCAATGGCGTCATTCATTGCACTCAGCATGATGATACGAGCAGTAGAGTTCTTTTTCTTCCAAGCTTGATAAGCCCTCCTAGCCCAAGTACCAATTCCCTCTTCTAGAGGATCTACAATCCTCACGAGAGCTTCTAGAGCCCCTCTCTCCTCAATTATAGACTGAATGTTCATAGCCCATGCATTATAATTGTTGTCATTCAGGCGGAGGTCCTTGTTTAACTCAGCAACAAAAGATTTTGTAGCAGTCATTATCAAATTTTACTATAAAGATAAAGTGACTAGAAATAAGTAAGTGATACACAATATTTATTATTAGACTATCTAAAACTAAGAATAGAGTTTAGTTACCTTAAATCGGATCCTATAAGCAATACATAGAATCACCATTAACTTGGGCTAATACAAACAATACTTTCATCCTAAATGTCTCATAACAAATATAAATGTTTTAACTAAATCCTAGTTTCCTTTCTAATATGTTTTCATATACATATAAACACATAGTTATAACTTTCCAAAAGAAAACAAGATAAAATTACTAAACAATAAAACATGTATTTACGTTTAACGTATAAACATAAAGGAAATAACGTTTAACTAATAAACATTCATTGTAAATTCAATTCAACAGTAAATACTAAAAAAAATCATATCCACTAATACAGATTGGGGGCGCCCCAAAAGCACCTCTTCGTACACCAAAACGCTTTTCGAGCACGCCTCAACCCACATATAGGCATGTTCTAGACGCACCTAAGCAAAAGAAAAAATTAATCATAATTCTTAATTCACTTAAATTCGAAGTAAAATCTCCATTAATTTCTGTTCCTCCAGAATAATCAGCTATTTTTTATGACAAATATTTCAATCTTGAAATTTAGATTTTCCAAAGGATTCAATTTTTTTTTAAATATAAAATTTTATAATTAAGAACAAAATCGTGGTGGTAGCTAATAATAAAGGATTGTGTTTAATACTGCCCTTAAAATATCAAGCAAAAATTTATTGCAAAGCAACATCGTCCAACTTTATTCAATACTTTAAATTACATTCTAACATATTAAAATATACATAAAATATACAAACTGCATATTATATAACCTCTCGGGGTCGGACTGAACCTAAATTGTCAGACTATTCACAACTACAGTACAACCCACCTTTTATTTAGGGTACAACAGATTCGGGCCGAAGTCAACTTCAGGTAAAGTATTAATGTTCAACCCCAAACCATAATAAGCAGTGTCCGGTCGCAATGCATCTCACTTCAGGCAATATTTATTGGGACAACTAATAATCTCAAATTAATTCTTAATCAGTGGCAAAGTCACAGCCTTTCGTTTACATAGCAACAACATAAAATACCCCGCAGAAAGGACAAGATTACAGTAAGCTGGAATCTGTAAAAATCTAAGCAGCAAAATCAAAATCAAAATCCCAAATGTCATTTCAGCTTTGGAAATAACTTCAAATGATTTTTTTTTTTTTTTATGACTGGTAATATCACAACACATCATTCCTACCCATCATTAACTAACGATTATTCTTTAAACTTGAAGGGAAAATCCATGATTGCAAAACCGAAAGAAACACGTTTATGAAGAAGAATCTACTCTGTTTGTTGTGCAGCTTGAGATGCTTCAGTTTGTTTCAAGGCTTCCAAAGCAGAGATCCTTGATTCCAGTGACTCATGAAGCCCTTTCACCTAAACAAACATAATAGCAGTCAGTCATAAATACATGTTTCAATACATTCAATTTTGCTTCTCCAAACATAACACTAAGCCATTAAAATTTCAAAAACGTCCTTCGTTGTTTGAAAGCAGCAATGTAAAGCCAAAGACAACTCACTAATCCACAAAAATGTAAAGCCAATGGAGAACTACAACCCCTTGAAAGAAAGCAACAATGCACAGATTGATATCGTTAACATCTCCATGGTACTTTTAAGGCTTCATCGCTTTGTATCTTGCCAAGCTGTTCTTTTTACGATTGATATCAATTATATAAATATGCAACGACAAATTACTGAGTCATATATGTACTAAGTGAAAAAAATCCTAACCATTTCTAGAAAACTTTTTGGTTATTAGTTTTAGAGGAGCAAGAAAGCCGCTACATAAAATCCTAATCGTTCTTTGAGCTTCTCTGCTGTTTTTGTACATACATTTACCTTTCATTTTCTAAATACCCTAACATCACTTGATCAAGCAAATAACATGCATTCCATCACCAAAGCAATTTTAGATCTCAGACTTAAAGAAGTCATCACCTTTGCAAACAGTGATATTATCCAGACTAAATGATTATTTTTCTGTCAAATCGATAATAAATCCTGCTGATTTCGTTCTTCCAGACTCATATGGCCCATGAATTACTGTATCTATTAGTAGTTACGAGTAAAAAGCACTAAGTTTATTGTATTTCAATGGGATTATAGTTCAAAGGATCAGAGCACCCTGAGCTTGGCAAGGCAGTAGCTGTGGGATCAAGACCCATCAATTCCAAAAGATCCTCAATGGAAACTACATGGATAGATACCCTTTGCTTCCAAACTAGTACAAATACCACAATTTCATTTACATTCTAAAGGCGATATATCATATCTCTATGAGCAATAACAAAGCAAGAATAATCATGCACTTATATACTAACATCACAGCTAGAGAGAGAGAAAGAAAGTAATAAGAATATGTTCTTTTGGACTGAACTGATCTGAATGGATCTGAATTGAACTGAATACTGATTATTATAATAATAATTATAAATATAATAATAATTATAAAATAATATAAAATTAATAATCATATATAATAATTACAAGATTAATTATGATAATAATAATTTTATTATTATTTATTAATTAATAATAATAAAAATTAATAACAGAGCTGACTGAACTTAAGTCCAAAAGAACAGAGCCTAAGAGATGTGATACTAGACTTGTTGCTAAAAGGAATACTTCAAAGTTACTTTGAGCATTTATAGTTTGAGTTCTCATTTTTATCCATAAGCATATCAATCTCAAGGAACAAATAGCCACTTACATAGAGGCATAACACACTAACCTCAGAGACAAACAGATGTTCGAGATTGAAAAGAGGTAAATAAAATTACTAAAGACTAAGGTAAAACAATGAAACCGATACTTGCAGTAGTTCTAATTCCTTCCTGGTTCATGGTTCATCCAGAATAATGCCGCCATCAAGTTGAGTGTGAATAAAAAGTCTAGTTATCATTTCATTAAACACATACCATGTGCCTAAATTACTATAAAAGCTTTAAGATGAAAATGTAAGACACAGGACATTGCTGTCATTTAAAAATGAGAAGCTCTGAAGTTTCCTGCATTGACATTAAGAGGAGTGCATAGAGGACTGATTACATGAGGTTGTTGTTACAAAAAGGAGGAAAACTCTTGCAGGGGCGGTTAAGGATGACCTCTGCAACACATAAGCTCAGGAAGCAAAAAAAGAGACTTGATTTTGTCTTTTCAGGTATGTTATCAGATTAGCTGATTCGAGATTTGTGATTGATGAGAACCCTATAGTTGGCCACTCCCCCTATTAAGTATTTCTACATACGCCTCAAATGGATGTTCAGGCCTAATTTAAGTTGATAGAGAGAGTTACTCCGATCTCCAGTCCACTCAAACCAACATCAATTGGTAAGAAGAGACTGGAATTTACAATTGAAAAAAGTCCAACATACTACAATCGAGGCAGAGAGGCATTTCGGGAGAGCAATTTATCGAGGCAGTCATGGGTTTCCATAATAAACTATCATAACAGGAACTTCTATATCTCACAGAAGCAATTCTGCTACCGCCGTTAGCAGGAGAAAACGAATGAAGCACACTATATAGGAAAAATCTAATTGAAATCCCTAACCATGAACGCACTGATATGAAATTGATCAGAAGAGAATAGCAAAAATTTCAATTTTACAATTAAAAGGGGCCAAAATGACACTAGTTCTCAAATTGATTCAAGAAAGGGGCCAAATCGATCAAATTTTGACCTCGAAAATGAATCGATCGGTTGATTTCAAATACTACGGAAAAAGAAGATGAAATGGCGGTTACCTGGCGAGAGAGAGATTCATGGGCAACTTTGTAATCGTTGTAAAGAACGTAGAAACCTGCAACAGAAGCCATTGCGAATCCAGCGAAGAATGAGGCGAATCTCACCCTCAATACATAACCCATTGCTCGCTTGCAGTCTCTGTTTACGCCTTTTTCTATCTGATCCTCAGCTCATCCTGGTTTTCTATCTAAGATCCCGTTGATCCGATGCTGTTTCTTGCTTTACCGAAAGAGATGATTAAAAAAATTTTACACATTTTAATTTTAATTTAAAATAAAAAAATTTAAATTTTATTTTCTTTTATATTTTTTATTTTTTTTATAAAATTTAAATTTAATAGTTAAAAATTAAAATGTGTCGGGTCAAATTTATATGTATAAATATAGCTTTGTCATTATTCCATACTATAAATGTGGGTTTTTCCTAAAACCAGTCCGCCCATAACAATAGGTTTATTTTGGGTTGAACCGGATGGTTGGATCCGATGATTGAACCAAAAGGGAAGTTAATCCCTTAACCCACATATATAAGCCCATTTTGTGCATAATGGACGTGTATATGAATTACAAAAGTGTGGAAAGGAGTTTCCTAAGTTTCATAAAATTCCTTGACGCTTTGCTTGGATAGAGTTTTAGCAAGCTTCATTAATGAAGGATGAAGGAGTGTTAATGGAGGTTGAAAGAGCATGAGAGAAAGTAAGGGAAGTTGAAGCATAAAACCTCCGATTTGTTGGTTTCAAAATGGTTTATATTTTGGTAGAATTTAACTTCCCTTCACCTTGTCTACCTTCTTTCCGCAAGAACACCTTACATCCAAGCAAGATTAGAAATTTAAGCTCCATGAACACCATGCTTCCAAGCAGGGTTAGCAACATCAACCTCCTTTAATTAACCTCTCAAAAACCCAAAACAAGCAAAACCTAAATGAAACAGAGAATAAAATTATCTCCCTGCCCCTGCATTCTCCTT
>CAOJCR010256420.1:0-13011 GCA_948330485.1 Euphorbia neoarborescens | reverse complement strand
AGAACATTCATTTTTGCCTTAAACATACATGAACTTCCTGGTGACCTGTCTCGAAGGTCCAGATGACCTTTAATATCCGGTTGACGTGCAAGTCAAACTTCCACGTTAGACTTTGACTGAGAAAATGGATAACTAGGGGTTGAATTCCCACCAATATTATTTGTTAGATTCTCTCTCTACCATTTTTCTTGCCCCTTTCTCTCCTCGATAAACTCCGCTTCTCTCTATACCACCGACGGTTCAATCTTCTTCATCAATTTAATCTTCATCAACAATCAGAGTGCTTCATACACATGCTTCAGTTTTGTAACACCAAATTTACCCCAAACATTCACAAAGAAGAAAAATCATAGCTGACCATGTATCCGAAATTAAACAATGCCAAGAACCCTCACACTCGCACACCAACTATTTGAGAAAAATCTCAAATGAAAAAGGGAATTTCTCTGTTTTTTTAAATCAAATTAGAATTAGGAGAAGAAGGAGAAGTTACCTGAGCCACCCATCTTGCACTGAAATCAGTATCGAACGGGAGGAAGATAATAAAGGAGAGAGGAAGAGAGGATATGCGAAGTCAGGTTTAGATAAGCAGGAAGAAAAGAAGGAACAAAGAGAAAATCTGAGAGAAAATTAGAAGAAGGCATGGGCTAGGCATAGGAATGGAAGTACAAATTGAAAAAGAAGGTCTGACAGATGAAAATTGATAACTGGTGTGATGTTGAAGAAGAAAAGGGGCCCACTTTAATTTTAATTTAAATACAAATTTATTATGTGGCAGTGGTAACCGACGTTTACAGGTCACTTGGACCTTCGAGACAGGTCACCAGCAAGTTCATGTAGGTTTGAGGCGAAAATGAAAGTTCATGTACCTTCCTCATAGTAAGGGCAAAGTTCATGTACCTTGGATATTTTTTACCCTGATTGTAAAGATTTCAGACATAACTCAAGTAGGGATATCATGTAAATCAGTAATCTATAACCATTTTCAGATCAGTAATCTTTCTATGCATTATCATTCTTTACTTTCCATTAGTCAAGCATTTTTCAAATCAGTTATCCCTTCCCCACAATTAAATTTGCTTTGCCCTCAAAGCAATTAAAAGCATGCAAAAAATAAGAAATTAAAGATCAGTCTTGGGAGAGAACATAATACCATCATCGTCATCAAGAGGTTGCAGAAAATTGCATAAGCAAAGGTTTCAAAAAACATACCAGGCCACTGAAGAGTGAGGAAAATTACTTGCACAAAACTACTAACATAAAGGTGGCTGAGATAAAAAAAATTTGCTTCAATTGGTGTTTGAAGCGGACACTAATGTCGTTTGAGATAGCTTACAGAGTGTTTAGGTACTGAACTGAGTCAGCAACCTGGACTATGTTTTGAGCAAGATAAGATTTCAACCTCTGTCCGTTAACCTTGAATGTATTACCTTTCTGATCCATAATCTCCATAGCTCCATGTGAAAAAACCTTGACCACTTGATATGGTCTTGTCCATCTCGTCTTCAACTTTCCTGGAAATAACCTGAGTCTGGAATTATATAACAAAACCTGCTGGCCTAGATAGAAGGTTTTCTCCTAGATTCATTTATCATGCCACACTTTGGTTTTCTCTTTGTAGTCCACAGCATTCTCAGAGCTGAACAGTCTGAATTCTTCCAATTCATTTAGCTAAGCTTTTCTCTTTCCACCGCAAGCTTGCCTATCAAAATTTAAGAAAGTTAGTACCTATAAAGCTTTGAATTCTAATTCAAGAGGCAAGTGATATGGTTTTCCATAGAGTAGACAAAATAGTAATATCCCAATTGACCTTTTATAGGCTGTTAGGTAAGCCCATAATAGCTTATTGGACCAATCCTTCCTTGAAGTGCTCACTGTCTTCTCAAGAATGCACTTCCGTTCTCTATTTGAAATCTCTGCCTGCCTACTGGTCTACGGATGGTATGGGGTTGCAATCTTGTGTGTGACTCCATACTTGGTCAGCAATCTTTCAAATTGGGCATTACAGAAATTTGTACCTTGATCTAAAATGATGGCTCTAGTGCAACCAAATCTCGTGAAAAGCTTCTTCAGAAACCCCCTCATAGTTTTTATTATAAGCATAGAGATCAGGGGTTAGGTAAGCCTCCAAGTAATTTTAATCCACAGTTCCAGTAACAAGGCCCTCCACCAAGGAAGGATGATTTTAATCCTCAGTTCCAGCTTAGAAATCACGAGCTCTTAGGGCCTTAGCACTTGCATGTGGACTTTGCAGACATCAAACAGAGGAAAAGCAAGAGATCGTGGGACAAATGCACATGCTTGTGGAATTAGACAAAGAATGGTATAAAGCATCAGACCAATCCCATAGCCTCGTGGGATAACACTACTATCATGTGGACTTGAATGCATAACACAGAACTCAGCAGGGGTGAATCCCACGATCTCGTGCATAATCCCACGATGTTGTGGCAGAAGTTAATTAGACATATAATTTAATTCTTTTTAGGACTCTTCTTTCCTGATTAGCTAACGGTATTTATAGAAAAATATTATTCTGTATTAGGTTATCCATATTTGCTATAACTCTCCCCTACACCCCCAATAACTTGATTCTAAGCTTGGACAATACGAGTTGCGATAACTTGGCCATAGTTTTGGGAAATTTTCTCCACCTATTCATTTCTGACAGTCGAAGTACAGTTAGCGGTACAGTAAGGGCTGTTCTTACTCTCTTTTTTGTATGTTAACTAGTTGTAAATTGCTATAGTGATTCAGATTGATCGGTTTATTGATTTTCTCTTCATCTTTGGTTAATAATAATTTTAATTAATCTATGAATGGTTTTCTTTTCTGTAATTTTTATTTAATTTTGCTCTTCAAAAAGGTTTAATCTGTTGTGTTCGTATAAGCCAGTCTCATCAGGTCTGACACCTTGTAAATCGTAGGGAAGTAACGAACCCATAAAGGTACGAACCCTTAGTTTTCAAACCCTGGAACTAGTACTACAGATGAAAATGGGAAAATAGGCTAGGGACTTATAAATCTAGGTTTGTGGGATTGATAACTTTGTATGTGTGTAATTTATGTGTTAATCTGTTCTTATTATTATTCTAAGTTCCATTCCATCTCAGGGGAAGTATGGGGACCTGGATCACCGTAGTTAGGAGTAGGTTAAATTAGAATAGTTAATTTCCCAAATTATTTATGTACTCAAACAACTAGGATATTGAGTAGATCGGTACTTCTGGTATAAATCCAGTGGATTGATACCTGGACTTAACCAGACTTTTACTTGACATCGATGGGGTACATTGCCCTTGAAAGAGACACTTTTAAGTGTTCACTAGAGTGCCATCAAGTTTTTTATACCATTATCGGGGATTTATTTCTTGTAATGTCAGATCAAAGGTTAAATAGTTGGATAGAGTATTGTATTATGTAAATTTCTTTATTTTGTTATTCTGCTATTTATGTATTTTTGTTATTTTCTTATTTCTTTTTAATTGTTGCTAGTTTGTATGCAAACTTGCTCTTCTATAGTTCATTTTGATTCTTTGGATGTTGATCTTGAAATTGAATCTACTTATAGCAGGTGACGGAGAGAGCACAGAACTCAAAATTTACAGATGGAACCTGAAGAATTGAGACCTGAGGTGGAGTGCTTGAGGCATGAGAGGAACCAATTTAAGGCTGAACATACTGCCAGAGAAGCATGGGAAGCTGAGTTGATGCAAAGGCTTGAGCATCAGATAAGGGAGCAGCAAAATAGGATTTACAATAGACATCTCATTAGAGATGATAGGGCTATGGCAGATTTGATCACTTCTCACAGACCGAGGAACAGAGCTGGAGTGATACTACCTGCCATCACAACTAACAATTTTGAGCTAAAGATGAATATAACACAAATGGTACAAAACATTAGCCAGTTCAGTGAAGGCACTGCAGAAAACTTGAACGATCACCTGTATTGATAATGTAATTAGGAGATGCATTCCCGATAATAAAATACATTATGTTATCCATATGTGTGATACTAGAAACGCCGATGGTCATTTTGACCCAGATAGGATAGTCAATAAAATATTATCATATGGATTCTTCTGGCCAAGAAGAAAAAAAATGTTTTTGATTCTGTTCGATCTTGTGATGTATGCAAAGAAAGGGATAACATAGACCGTAAGGATGAGATGCTCCAACAAGGCATTCTTATTTGTGAGCTATTTGACGGTTGTGGTATAGACTTTATAGGACCCTTCCCTAAGTTACATGGCAACCAATACATTCTGGTAGCAGTTGATTATATCTCGAAGTGGATAGAGGCTATGGCTACAGCTATAAATGATGCTAAAGTAGTGGTTAAGTTCATTAGAAGAATATTGTTCACTAGATTTGGGATGCCAAGAGCTATTATTATTGATGAGGGATCCCAGTTCTGTAATAGGCAATTTAACTCCTTACTTTAGAAATATGGTGTTGTTCACCGGGTAGCCACCCCTGACCATCCCAAGACTAGTAGTAAAGTTGAGGTCTCTAATCGAGAGTTGAAACGCATCTTAGAGAAAATAGTCAATTCATCTAGGAAAGATTGGTGTGTTAAGCTAGACGATGCATTATAGGCAAATAGGACTGCATTTAAAACACCCACTGCCATTTCCCCATATAGTTTAGTGTTTGGTAAGTCTTGTCGTCTTCCTGTGGAGCTCCAACATAGAGCATTTTGGGCTTTGAAATTTTTATATTTTGATATGCAAGCTACAGGAGATCGTCGAATGTAACAGTTAAATGAGCTTAATGAGTTGAGAGTGAGTGCGTATAAAAACGCCAAGCTCTACAAAGAAAAGATAAAGAGATGGCATGATAAGCACGTGGTGGAGAAGCACTTCATCAACGGTGATCTTGTACCATTATAAAATTCAAAGCTGAGGTTGTTTCCTGGTAAACTGAGAAGTGGCTGGAGCGGTCCATTTGAGGTAGTTGATGTGTATCAATCTGTGATGGTTGAAATACAAACAGAGAATAGGGTCTAGAAGGTGAATGGTCAATGCTTAAAGTAGTGTGTCGACAGTAAGGTCGATATGGAGAAGAACGTGATGCTTCTAACGGAGCTGTAAATGTTGGGCAGATACAGTCAAGCTTAATGACTTTAACCAAGCATGTTTTGTACCATATTTGCTTTTGAACTATTTTTGATGTTTTGTGTTGACTATAGGTTGTTTACTGTGTTTTGGGTAATTTTTAGTTTCATTAATAGGTTGATAATGTAAGTCGGGATGAAAGATAAGCCAAAATAGCGAAAGGGGGTCTTTACAAGTGCATAACATGTACTCGTGGGATACCCACAACCTCGTGGAATTTTACACGAGCCCGTGTTTCAAACTCACGAGATCATGGCGAAGGCCTGTAACTCAATGTCCAAACTCTACGACCTCGTGGAAAATCTGATGAATGCTTTGGAAGGGCCTGGATCTAACTTTTCAAACTCCATAAGAACGTGGTATGGATCAACGAGCTCATTGAGAAGGCCTCGAACTAAATATCCAAAGTCCACGACCTCGTGACAAAACCTACGATAGCGTAGGAACGACCTGGATTCTGTGTCCAAACTCTACCACCTCATAGACTTCACCCACGATACCATAGGTAATATTTGAAACTTTTGTCCAAACTCCACGGCCTCGTACTCCTGATCCACGACCTTGTGGTGTTGGCCTGTAACTAAAAGAGTACATTCTATGATCTCGTGGCATAGGGTATGACCTCATGGAAACAAGATGGAACTCATCATTCCAATACCACGACTTCATAGGCATGTCAAAGATCTCGTGGAATTACTAGCCCGCCTCGATTTTTGAAAATTAAACATATTTAAATTCCTTTTTTGGTATTCTTTCCTCTCCTATCTTACACTCTTTTGATTTTTGTCCATCTCAAGCCCTAATCCCCTTATCTTTCGGAAGTAAAGGTATGTAACTTCTTCTCCTCTTCTTCATTTTTTTTCAAGCTAGGACATAGTAATATGTTCTTTTTCTATTATGTCTTCTTTGTTTTCTTCTTTCTTCTTTTGTTCATTTTTCCTATGTATTTTTCTTTTCTTTTCTTATTTCCCCCTGCTATTGTATGCTTGTGCTTTTAATTTCATTTTAGGATTAATTAGTTATCGTTTTGGCTTGCTAATGGGTTAACTTTGCTCTTCAATTTTCTTTTCTTGTATTCTTTGTTATTGGTTATTGATGCACGTGTGTTGTTTTCTTCTTCTCTTGATGTTTTTGTTATCTCTGTTCTGTTCAAGGGTTTAGTGATTAATGGCGTGTTTCGTTTATTTTCCTTGAATGTTCATTTGTTCTTTTCTTTTCTTTTGCATGTTTAGGGTGGTAATTTTAGGTCATACATTGCATAAGGATGCATGTACGTTATGTGTGGTGCTTGCTATTGCATTTATGCTGAGTCTTCACATCTTTTACATATTTTTGGAATATAGGGATTATTAAATTAGATATGCATTCTGAGATTAAGAAATAAGAGTGTATTGACCTTACATTTTTCAAAACAAATATGCATGAAACTCAGCCTTATGATTGTAAATTCATCTTTGCATTCCATCTCTGGTTTTATTTTTCCAAGAGTTTTTTATGTCTTTTAATATTTTATTTGTTTGTGCTATTTTAGATGGCAAGAACAAACAATGCAGCTCAATTTCTGGGGCACGATGCACAACCCTCTAATAAATAGCCTCCAAAGCTCCCTCTTGCACTACCACCACCAGAGGCCCGTCCTTCCAATAGGGAACCGTTACCTAAGTTGTCGCATAAGTTGAATATCCCATTTCCTCTTCTGAACCTCGATGAAGGTAAGCGCTTGAAGCTTTTCTCTACTTTAGTCTCTTTACCTTTCTATGTACTTCCTATGAAGTATTTGTTGCCTCTGGGTTTTCATGATGAATTTTATGCTAAGTTAAGAGAATTTTGGTGGTATGAGTTCTTACATGACCTCAATCATTCTTTCCATGAACATAACGTGGAATTTTATACCACCCTTACTTCTGGCGTCGATAAAGCTACAGTGAGCCGGTTTATCAAGTTTAGGTTGTTTAGAGTGGAACGGGTAGTGAATGCACCTTTGCTTGGTTTAATTATGGGTATTGAGGGGGGTGGGCGTGAATGGCCTGAGAGAGAGGATCCTCAAAAAATTTGGGCTACTATTGGGCACGGTACGTTGGACTTTAATAACTGTAAGGCTAAGGATATACATATCGGTCTTTTATTCTTTCTCTGTAAATTTGTTTGCTATAACTTTAGCGGAAAGACTGAATCCAGTAAGGTCAATGAGTCTAAACTACTTGTGCTGTGTATAATCCACCATGGGGTCAGGGTAGACATAGGGGAATATGTACTTGATGTGCTTTATTTTGCTACGAGGAAGAAACATTTACGGAGTCTAGTCTTAGGCAAATTTTTTTACTAGGATTTCTATATATTTTCATGGCCCTAGTTATGTTTCTTCTCTCACCCCTATTCGAGGCAAGAATATGTCCTCGGCTACTTTCCTTGTAATACCCCGCATTGCTCATAATTAATTTCTTATCGACTTTTGTTTTATAGTTGAATTATTCAAGTTTATTAAATGGCATTTTAAAACTCTATTCCTTTAAAATTTATTTTGATTAAATAACTTCTGTATACTAGATTTAATTAGAAATAGCTTGAGTGTGGTGTGACATGTGCATTGGTTTGAGAATTTAATTTTCTTGTTAGGATTAGAAGATTAGGCCCATTAAAATAGAGTTAGAATTCCTACTTTTTAACCCAAAACTTTTCCATTGCCATTCCCCTAGATTTTTGCCCACTTGTATACCCACATAATACACTAATCTCTTATTAATACTAAACCTAACCTAATTCTCATTCCACAAAATCCTGAACACAAGAGATTTCTCCCTCCTCCTTCTATCAAAATTTCGGCTGCCCTCTCCTTGCTTTAAAGCTCTATTTTCGGATTTCGTTCTTCTCCTTCTTATTGAATGCTTCTCAAGACTTGAGTGATTAGTGCTTCAATTAAGGTAAAAACCCCCTCCCTTTTCCTCTTGATTCAATTCAGTCAAGGTTTTGGAGTTAGGGTTTGAGCTTGTTCATGGATTCCCTAGGATTGGAGATTGATTGTGTTGAGCGTGCGGATTTTTAGCCTATTGATCTTCTCCTCCCTTTTTTTTGGGTTTTCTTTTGGATTAATTTTGGTCTTAGCATTGAGGTAACTACTTTCTCCATGCTTTTATACTTAGAATTGAATATCGAATGCTTGGTGATTTCCTTGGTTTTGATTTGATGTTATTTCCAATGAATTAATTCGTGCTTCTTCTCTATATTATTAATTTTGGTTTTCATGGTTGATTTGGCATGAAATATAGACTGGTTGTATGGAGTTTTGAGGCTGTGATTGCGATTGAATTCGTCTTGTGGATGGTTTGATGTTGGTAGAACAAATTAGGGTTTATGTGGTTGAGTTTTCGGTTTTGATAGTTTTGACAACTTTTTGTTTTCGTGAATTTTCTTTTTCCACACAACTCTGATTCGTTTGATTCCAATTCCAGTAGTTTTATAACATATTGGGCTACATGGTTGTAGAAGAAAGTTTTGCCAAAATCGATTTCCTTCCAATTCGAATTTCTGTTGCAAGTTGGCCTTGTTGTCCTGCCTCTGTATGTTTTCCAGTTTTGTGCAACCTTCGGTATTTCTATCATAAATTTTGATTCGTAATTCAAAATTCAGTGATTCTAAGTTCTGTGATTTTTTAAGACATAGTGCTAAAAATCTTGTGAAGAAAGTGGTGTCAAAATCAGTGGTTTACTTGCTCAAAAACGCTGTGGAAATTGAGTTTCGAAAACTGTTTTTCACTGATTAGGCAGACCTGAACTCGCCGTCGAGTTATTGAAACTCGGTGAGTTTCTGAGGCATAACTCGACGAGTTATGTGGTAACTCGATGAGTTTTATGGTTCTTTTGCGATTCTAGTTTTTCAATTTTTGGCAGAATCAAACTCGACCTCGAGTTACAAAACTCGATGAGTTTTGATGCAAAAACTCAATGAGTTATGTGTAAACTCGACGAGTTCTGACCCTTTTTTGAATTTTAAATTTCCTATTGTAAATTGTGGTTTTTGCGAAGCATGTTTTTATGGACAGACTTTATAACTTTTGTGTTTATCTATCATGGTTCTGAAGTAAACTTTTGAATCGAACGAACTTTGATTTGTCTCAACTTCGTATCTTGTGTTTGATTTAAAGGAGATTTATCCCTTTTAGTAGATTTCTTTCGTGAACTGATTATGATGGAATTATTGATTTTGGAGTCCTAAAGGTAAGTCCATAGTGGTTCCTTATGGACATTGGATTCAAATTTGTTTTGGAGATTATTTTGAGGACAAGACCATAGTGGCACCTACTTGATTTTGGTTTTAAATAGATTTTTGCTCCTTATTGTTGTGTTACCTCTGGAAATTGTCGGACTGCGGTTTTTTCGGTGTATGGACAGCAACTTCCCTTTGTATTATTTTTGACCTCTTCATTAGTAGGGGACTGCGGTTTTTCCTCTACTAATGATGGATCTACTTGGCTGCGGTTTTCCTTGTAGGCAGTCTTGTCGATCTCATTTGATAAAGGACTGCAGTTTTTCCTTTATCTTTGGGAGAGTTTGGCCATACTTAGACATGTTTGATTTGATTTGGGTGGACTGCGGTTTTTCCACCATGGAGTCCGGGGACTGCGGTTTTTCCCCAAGTGTCCGTTCCATTTGTAATACGATGGTATTGAGTTAGGTTTTTATTTTGGAATTTCTATTTATTTACACAATTGATTTATTTTACGAAGTCTAAAAAGGTTATTCGGTTTCGATCTACTTTTCCCTATGATGTATTATTTCAACAAAGTTATGGGTTTTAGAAACTTTACTGTATTGTTTCGAACGTATTGGTTTTTCTCATCCTTTGTCGGTGGTTTTTGCCTTGTATGATTTATTGGGTTTTAAATATTCGAGTATGGGCATTGTACTTGCTTGTCACTCAGTGGCAATTGTTTTTCCAGATTTTGCAGGTGATCATGCTTGATATGCTGCTTGGGTTTTGAACGAGAGATTGCTTAGGTTCAATCTATTATAGTTTAGAGATTGATGTTTAGAACCTGGGTTGGACATTGATACATTTAATTGAATAATGGATTGTAATGGATTTATTTATTTGATTAATTAAGGGTTTAAATTTTTTTTTGTAATTGTTGGCTTGATGATTCCAACTTGTTGCATTGTTTTGGGGTCGTCACAGTTAGTATCAGAGCGGGTCGGTTCCGAAGCTTACTTTTATAAGTCACTTGGAACGGAGCTAGGAAATAGGATTAGAGACTTGAACCCTAGAGTGAGGTGCTGGGTAGGTAGAATTGGGGTATTTGATTGAATTACATGCTTATATGTTTTATGTATGATTATTGTGCTAGTATCTTAATCGAATTGTTTTTCAGAATGCCTCCCCGTAGAGATCCTGCTCGTGAGGATTCTCCTCGCCGCAGAGTCCGAGCATTGGAAGATGCTATCATCGCACTCGCAACTCGGCCTGCGAGTAATCAATCGGTATTCGATCGGTTCAATCGTCACCGTCCACCAACTTATGGCGTCACACCAGATCCAGTGATTCTTGAGGGCTGGATTCGAGAAATGGAAAAGCTTTTTGATGATACCGGCTGTCCAGCTGCGGAGAAGGTAGCTATTGGCTCGTATTACTTCAAGAAAGAAGCTGATAACTGGTGGAGTATGGCTAAGGCAGAGTATCTTGGTGAAGCTGATTTTGGGCGGGACCAGTTCGCCACCAAGCTGAAAGACCGGTTTTATCCTGATAAGCTCCGTTGGCAGAAGAGAGAAGAGTTCCTCCGCTTAACACAACTAACTATGTCTATCCAACAATGCACGGATAAGTTCACCGAGCTATCACGGTTTGCTGCTACAGTCATTCCGAATGAGGCCGAGAAGGTCAGACTGTATGTGAAGAGAATGGACCCGCGGACTAGGACCCATATCCTATGTTCTGGAGCTGCCACTTTCCAGAAGGCATACGAGGTTTCTCTGAGTGTGTATGCCTCAGTCAAAGAAGAAGAAGCTGCTAGGGGAGCCTTTATTGCTAAAAGGCCCTAGCCTGGGTGATTTTCTCGTTCTGATCCAAAGAAGCCAAAGTTCATGCCCGTAAAGAAGGCTGCTAGTGCTTCCAACTGTGCTCCAGGGAAGTGCTATAAATGTCAGAAAGATTTTCACCCCTGTAAGAACTGCGATGGATCAGTCATTCGCTGCTATTACTGCCATGAGGAAGGACACCGTTCTTTTGCGTGCCCTAAGAACCTTGTTACTACCCAAGCTAGACCTAGTGGTGGAGGAGGAGCTCCTATCCGCAACCGGGTGTACAACATGATAGAGACGGAGGAAGAGGAGCCTCAAGCTGATATCATACCGGGTACTATTCTAGTAAACTCTTTACCTGCTTATGTTTTGTTTGATATAGGTGCTACATTGTCTTGTATATCTTCTGCTTTTGTTCGCCAGGCAAACTTGACTGCTAGTATTCCTATAAAGTCAATGATCTCCCTTCCCAATAGAGATAGTATTTCATGTATCCGAGTTTTTCCCGGCATCCCTTTTGTTATTGAAGGGATGGAATTATCTGCTGATCTGAAGGAATTCCCTATGGAGGAATTCGATGTGATTTTCGGTATGGACTGGCTTAAGAAGCACCAAGCTATGTTCTACTATCGAGATGAGAAGGTTTTTTTGAAGAATCACCAAGGTAGAAGGGTCTCGTATTCTAACATCAAGTTGAGACCTGGTGTGAAGCTGGTTTCTGCCATGAAAATAAAGAAGATGCAGCGTAGAGGAGATGAAGTATTTCTTTGCGAAATAAGGGATACTACTGAAGAGTCGAAACTGGAGGACATTCCCATTGTCTGTGACTACCCGGATGTCTTCCCTGAGGAACTGCCTAGCATTCCACCTGAGAGGGATGTCGAGTTTGCCATTGATCTGATGTCGGGTACTGCCCTAATCTCTAAAGCTCCCTATCGAATAGCACCATTGGAACTACAGGAACTGAAGTCCCAGCTACATGAATTAAATGATAAGGGTTCCATTAGACCCAGTGTTTCTCCTTGGGGTGCTCCTGTGCTGTTTGTGAAGAAGAAGGATAGTAGTATGTGGTTATGCATTGACTACCGCGAGCAGAACAAAGTGACCATCAAGAATACGTACCCATTGCTGAGAATAGAAGATCTCTTTGAGCAGTTAAAGGGTGCTGGCATCTTTTTGAAGATCCATCTCAGGTCTGGATATCACCAGATACCTGTGAAGAGAGATGATATTCCAAAGACTGCTTTTTGCACGAGATATGGGCATTATGAGTTTGAAGTTATGCCCTTTGGTTTGACCAACGCTCCAACGGTGTTCATGGATCAGATGAACCAGACCTTCCACAAGTTGCTTGATGTCTGTGTTGTGGTTTTCATTGATGACATCCTTATGTACTCGAGGGATGAGAATGAGCATGTCGAACATCTCCGGTTGGTTCTGGATATCTTGAGGAAGCAGAAATGGTATGCCAAGTTCTCTAAATGTGAGTTTTGGCTCAAGGAAGTTGCTTTTCTTGGCCATGTGATTAACAAGGAAGGAGTGAAAGTAGACCGTGCCAAGATAGAGGCCATTCTTGAGTAGGCAAGTCCTACCAATGTCACAGAGGTGCAGAGTTTTCTTGGACTTGCGGGTTATTATCGGAGGTTCGTCCAAAATTTTTCTACCATTACTCAGCCTCTAACAAGATTGCTCAAGAAGGAATGCAAGTTTCAATGGTCCGAGGATTGTGAGAGGGCCTTCCAGCTGTTGGAAGAGAAGCTCACTACTGCTCCAGTATTAGCTTTGCCTACAGAAAGGGTTGAGTATGAAGTCTACAGTGATGCATCGAAGAATGGTTTGGGTTATGTGTTGATGCAACAGGGTAGATTTATTACTTATGC
>CAOJCR010253988.1:0-10232 GCA_948330485.1 Euphorbia neoarborescens | reverse complement strand
GTAGGGGTAGGTGTGAGTAAAAGAGGTAGAGGTAGGCCTAGACTTACTTGGGGTAGAGTTATTGAGCATGATTTGCGATATTTACAATTATCCGAGGAGGTTACCCAAATTTGTACTGAATGGAGACAAAGGATTCATGCGCCGACCCCAATTAACTTGAGATTAAGGCTTGAGTTGAGTTGAGTTGAGTTTAAGCTAATTTATCACATAGATTTATATATTAGTCTTTATACTCACTGTTGGGGAGGTTACAACTGTGATTCGAGAATGCATACCTCGTTAAAAACCTGGTCAGGAAAAACCCTTTTAGAAAAAATTGGTAACAAGGGAAAAAAAGTGTAGCATTTTTAGCCCCGATCACTCTGATATATAATATTTCCTTAAGTTTTAATGTTCTATATCTGGGGGATCTCCTTCCCGTCCATTCACTGGAGATAATAAGTAGCCGGTCGGATAATACTTTTAATAATGTACTGTTCCTCCAAGTTTTCTCCCATTTTGCCTATTCCTTCTCTGCTTTGGG
This sequence comes from Euphorbia neoarborescens, assembly GCA_948330485.1. Taxonomy (NCBI): domain Eukaryota; kingdom Viridiplantae; phylum Streptophyta; class Magnoliopsida; order Malpighiales; family Euphorbiaceae; genus Euphorbia; species Euphorbia neoarborescens. The sequence continues at coordinate 9,709 of CAOJCR010253988.1, read as the reverse complement.
ATGCAATCGATTCTTTTAGGACTAAGTCTACTTTTTTGAATTGCACCAACCGTACTTATCGGTTATGGTATCGGGCAATCCAACTTTTATATGCTACCATCAATATGTAAGCCTTTTCTCATCTTTGTTCCAATAAGTCAAGCTTACTCCTTAATTTGTGCTCAATTTCTTTGGAAGAATAGCGGGTAACACTCTCACTAGGGGCCCCTATTTCATCGAGAATTATTGCCTCCGCCCCATAAGTTAGGGCAAAAGGAGTTTCTCTCATTGCCATTCTGGGTGTTGTTCGATACGCCCATAATACATAGTTAAGGTGGTCTGGCCAGGATCCCTTATGTTTTGCCAATCTTTTACGCAAGCCATCTTCTAAAGTTCTATTGGATACTTCGGTTTTCCCGTTACATTGCAGATGGCTACTGAGGAGCATCTGTGCTTTATTTTCAAATTATGGCAAAACTGTTGGAATTTTTTAGATGTGAATTGTGTTTCATTGTCTTTTATGATTTTGTTTGGAATGTTGAACCCGACCATAATTTTATCTTCAATAAATAAGATTACTTTTTTAGGTGTTATGGTACTTAAAGCTTCTGCTTCAATCCGTTTGGTAAAGTGATCAACCGTTACTATGATCCATTTCCTCTACCTATTAGCTTCTGCGATTGGTTCTACTTAATCGATTTCCTAAGTGCTGAAGGGCCATATAGTATATATGGGCTTTTATAGACCTGCAGGTTGATGGCTTTTTGGTGTATTGATTTGACATTGTTGGCAAACCTTCATATACTCTGTGGCATCTGTCCATACTATCCGAAAAATATTCAGCTAGTCTCACCCTTCTCACGAGTGTGGAAGCCCTTGATGAGCTCCGTATATACCCTCATGCATCTCTTGTAGGATGTATTTTCCCTCTTCGATCAAAATGCATTTAACTAAGGCTATGTAAAGGATTTTTGAAGTAATTCTCCTCTTGTAATGGCATATCTGGCCGATCTTCTAACTATTTGTCTGGCTTTCTTCGAATCTTCAGGTAGTTCTCTTATCATTAAGTAAGACAGAATAGGAGCTTGCCAATCCAGCTTGTTGTGTTCTGTCACCATTATATGCTCTTCCAGACTGCTCGGCCTGGGCTACCTTTCAAAGGGATATATCAGTGACTGCCATTGATAGGGTTGTGCAGCTGCTTTAGCTAGCTTATCTGTCTCTTTATTGCCTTCTCTCAGGATGTTTTCGATTTTCCATATTATCCCTTTGTTTCCTAGCTTTGATAGTAAATTTTGCGTTTTTCCTTGATATCTTCCCATAGACTCATCTTTTGCTTGAAAGATTTTGTTTATTTACCCAATAACTAAACTTGAGTCACTCCGAATAACCACCCAGTCGGGGCTTACTTCTTATATCAAGTCTAGGCCTTTTATTATTGCTTTATATTCTGCAGCGTTATTGGTTATGGGGAAATCTAGTTTGACTGCTTATTGAAATTGAAGCTTACCAGGACCATTGATGGCTATTCTGATGTCAGCACCCTCTGAGGTAGATGCCCCACCTATGTATACTTCCCACTATCAGACTGCACCATTGGTTTAGGATCTAGCTCGGTGAACTCCATAATAAAGTCTGCTAAGTGCTTTTATTAAGGTTTAGGGCTCATATCGAATGTCAAATTCTCCCTGGTTTGCTTCCCATTCAGTTAGTTTACCAGACGTGTCTAGCCTCTGAAGCGCTTCTTGAGTGAAAATTTCATTCTGACTACAATTGTATAGACCTGAAAGTATGTCCGAAGCCAAGTTATTGTGAAAATCAATGTTGGAGCTAATTTTTTAATTCTAAGGTACCTAGTCTATGCATCCTTTAGCACTTTACTGATATAGTAGATGAGAAATTGATGAGTGTCTTATTTTCTGATCAATAAAGCTCTGAGCACTTCATCTATTGCTATTAGGTACAAGAACAGAGTCTCTCCTTCTTCTGGCTTATCTAAGAGTACAGTGGAACTCAAAAATCCCTTTAGATCTTCAAAGGCTTTTTGACACTCCTTATCCCAGCTAAAACCCAGCTTCTTTTTAATGGCCTTGTAGAAATGCAAGCACCTTTTTACCGAAAAGGACATAAACCTTCTAAGGGCATTGATATGTCCATTGAGCCTTTACAGTTCGTTGATGTTCCTCGGAGGGGCATGTTCGTAATAGCCTAGATTTTGGTTGGATTGACCTCAATGCCTCGAGGAGATATCAAAAATCCTAAAAACTTACCTCCTTTAACTCCAAAGATACATTTCTCTGGATTAAGTTTGAGCTTGTAATCCTGTAGGGTTTTGAAAGCCACTTTTACATGAGCCGGGTGATCTACCACTGCTTTGCTTTTGATCACCATATCATCCACTTATACCTCCATACTCTTAACGATTTGGTTTTTTTAACATTTCATTCACTATTCTTTGATTTGTGGCTCCAAGGTTTTTCAGTCCAAATGGCAATTTGGTGTAGCAGTAGGTGCCTTACTGTGTAATAAAGGAGGTTTTTTCTTTATCCAATGGGTCTATCGATATCTGGTGGTACCCTGCTTTTGCATTCAGAACAGAGTAAATTAGATATCTTGCTATAGCATCCACCAATTAGTCTATATTAGGGAGCAAATAGCAGTCTTTTGGGCAACCTTTATTTAGATCTGTAAAATCTACACACATTCTGTAGGACCCAATGGGTTTTTTAACCAAGACTACATTGGCAAGCCAATCCGTGTAATAGACCAGCTGGATATGCCCAGCCTTTAACTACGCGACCACTTCCTTTTCTATGGCCTTTTGCCTATCCGGTGCATGCCGCTCCTTCTAGATCATAGGCCTTCCTGACGGATCAATGTTCAGGTTGTGCTTAATTATTTTGGCTGACACCCCTTCCAGTTCTTCCATCGTCCAGGCAAAGGTCTTTTTTGCTAAATTTAACACATCGAGAATCTCTTTTATGACCCCCCCTTCTTCTAAGTTCTTATAGATGTGCACGCTCTTCTCTTCTGAAATCGTTTAGGTTTCTATTATTATTAGTAGGAGGATGATAACTTACTTGATTGGAGAAATTAAGTCCATAGGAAGGCTGGCTTGAGATAGTTGTTCTACAGGAAGGTTGCCATCCAAATTAGGTCAGCTGGCCCTAGGGAACTAGTGTTGGCTAGGACCAATGTCCCCTTGTGGTGTGGTATAAAGTTGATGGAGCCCTCCAGCTTACTTCAGGATTCTCTGGATCTCACGCCAAATCTCAAATCCAGGGTGTGCTGGGGGAGGGGGTAGAGTTCTGTGTCCCAAGTCCCCAAGTGGTTATGGGGTAGGGAGTCTGAAACAAAGATCTATTAATCATGAGGGCTCCCCCATCCCAACCACTTACAATGTTAACCAATCTAGAGAGCATTCCTTTGCTGACGACTACTCCTACATAGACGGTTGCCAGCCGCCGCATGCTGCAGAACTGCAGCGTGTTGAGTAGCTATAGAGCACGATTGTATGATTTATCTATGGTTATTGGTCCGTTCCAGGATTTTCTGTGCTCACAAAATTGGAATTGAGTTGTTGTGTTGATGGTTGTTTGTTCTAGAAGCTGTAAAATCTGAAGTTTGTTCTGAACCTGTTGTCATTATTTTTCAAGTCCACGCTTACCGCACCAATGATATTTCTGCTGAAATCACCACTAGAAATATCAGATTTAGCAGCAACGTTTTTTGCTGCTAAGGCATAAAATTTGATGCTATTGATTTTTTACAACAATAAAAAAATTGTTGCATGTTGCTGCCAAATAATTATAATGGTATATATTTTGCAGTAAAAATTTGAGTTGCGCCTCAAAACTAATTTTTTGGCAACACTAATTTTTTCTGCTAAAAACTCAAAAAATGTTGTCATAGATATATCTATGGCTTCAACTTTTGAAAGTTGCTGCCATAGGCTACCACTATGGCAGCAACTTTTAAAAGTTGCTGCTATAGATATAGTCTATAACAACAATTTTTAAAATTGTTGCTATAGGTTATATCTACGACAACAATTTTTTATGTCGTTGCCATAGATATACTCTATAGCAGCAACTTTCAAAAGTTGCTGCTATATTATAGTTTTAGGAGCAAAATTAGATTTGCTGTAAAATTTTTGTTGCTAATTCTAAGATTTCTTATAGTGAATATTCTCCCTAAAAGTCAACCGCCTTTGATCGAAAAACCTGCAAGAAAGATAAGAGACCCCGGTGGTCCAAATAAAGGGACTCTCCGATGCCTAAGTCAGTATATGATCTTAGAGTAATAATAGTAATTATCAGTAGTTTAGACGTACCCTTTCTTTGAGGACTTTATATCCTTTATATAGATTTTTAGAACTTTGAATTCTATTAGGATTATTCCTAAAGAATCAGTAATGGAATAGGAGAATAGTTTCTATTTTGCCAGTTTATTCCTTTCTAGGATTAGATTGCCTTGCCCGCTACTTTTCAGACTATATGACTGATCCGGATCCGATTTTGGAAATATACTAATCTGGTTTATCTAGATAATCATGATTCGGTCTTCCCATATCCAGGCTATCCGGTCTTTCATCACACATAAAGAGGTCATCCAGTCTTCCCACAGAATCTACCCTGAAATCATCTGGCTCGAAAGCTTAATCAATCTGTTCCTGAACCAGTTCATATTCAGGGATTGTTATCATAAAAAGGATCTTCAATCCCTTCTTGATTGATATGACGTGTATCTCTATTAATTCTTTTGAGCAATATCTCGGTTGTTATTATACCTTCTCGGATACATTTTGGATACCATCTAGCAAAAAATAAGAGTATTTTATTTATCTACAGAATAAATACACAAGATTCAAAGAGGGAAATAATTGATAACTATTTATAATGGAGTTGTGACAGAAAAATAAAAAAATGAATCCAATGCAATTGAAGCCAAAATTAGTCGGGGACCTTTCAACTTTAGGAATCTTCCTTTTAGGAGGAGATCTACTTATTTATACTCTCTCAACAGTTCTGAGACAAGTTAGCTTATACGTATTTGCAAAGTATTACCAGAATATTGAACACATCATAACTACATCTTTAATAAACTGTCAAACTTCACAATTTCCAGACATGACCCAGTAAACTAATTTAAATTAATGATAATTAAAAAAATATTACATTAACTAAATTATATGATTTTATGACCAATTTAAATTATCCCACTTGCTTCAATTATGACAATTGATAGAGTAAATAACATAATGATTCCTCAAATATCATCAAGCGCATATAACAACGACTGATGAACCACCGAATTAATTGGAATTCCAAAATACACTAAGACCAACAATTATTTGTAGGTAATAATTATAAGCTGATGTAGTGGACTAGTAAGTGTTAATATTTCTGAAATAGGGACGCTTTTGAGTCTTGTAGAAATTTTGCTTCAATTAAAGTAGTCTAGTACAAATCTTGCACTAACATAAGTTTTGGGCCAAAATTTCAAGTTTGGAAAGTTTTTTTCGGTTGAATTTTGGTTCGGTAGACATGTCATTTCATCAGGAACGGGCCAACGATCAAAATTCATGTCATGAGGTCCTTCGTTTTTCAGCCATCCGGGATCATTTAAGCCTTCAAATTGACAATTTTGTGATTTTTGGACTAAATCGTAAAATCTTAAAAGTTTTTTTTTAATTTATTTATTTTTGCCAATTAAACCCTAATTAGTATGCTATATAAACTAAAGCATGGTGTGGTTTTTATCAGTTTTTTATTAATAAAATTTCGAAAATTATTTCTCTTCCAATTCCTTTGATTTTGCGAAATCCTTAGATTTTGAAGATTGTTAGATAATGAAATTTATCAATATCCCGCTGCGTCAGTTGGTATTGGAGCCAAATCCTAATCATCATCACTATGCCATTGAAGAGAGATCACATATTAGATGATATTCTGGGGCAGGAGGATATAGAGAAACGAGAGCAACAGATGGAGTAGAGACTCACACAACTGTTCGATCAATGGCTTAGGACTGCAGTAGATCAACTCAAAGACTGAGTGGGTGAGTTACTTGCAGCTCGAGCTAGGGCGAACCACCCTCCCCGGAGGCATGCAACTTTCGACAAGCCCTTCGCAGGAGACGGGGAGGATGACGATTCGGAGGAGGAAATTCACAGACCTGCTAGGCGTCGTGGAGTTGAGGATGACAAGCAATGGGAAAGTGGGTTGCAAACAGAGATCCCAGAGTTTAGAGGAACGTTCCAACCGGAGGAGCCTGGATTGGTTAGCCACAGTAAAGGAGGTCCTTGAGTTTAAAGGCGTTCCTGAAAATAAGAGAGCTCCATTAGTCACTACCAGATTAAGAGATCGGGCGATGGCCTGGTGGCGATAAACTAAATTAACCCGATAAAAGATGGGGAAAATGAAAATCAATTCGTGCAAGATGAAGAAACATATGCGTTCAATTTTTTTTGCCAAATAATTGTCAGAGGTTGACGTACCAGCGGTTGCAGAATTTGAAACAGGGCATTAGATCTGTGGATGATTATACCACAGAATTTTATCAATTGATCGCAAGCAACGACATCCAGGAGACAGAAGAGCAGTTGGTGTCTCGGTATATCGGAGCATTACGAGAATCCATAGGAGATGTGGTCATTGATTTTGACCCCCTCTCAATTTTAGAGGTGCATCAGCACGCTGTACGGATGGAGAGAAGAAGGTATATAAGTTTTACTAGTTCCAACTCTAATACTATAACCTGATTTGGGGGACAATATCTACCGTTTTGAAATCCATCCTAACAGAACCCAATACTACCACGAGAATAAGGCAGAGTAGTGGAATAAAGTGCTTCGCCTATGGAGAGGTTGGCCACTAGCAAGCCGAGTGTAAGAAGGTTGGAAAGAGTGCTATGCTTGCTGAGGCTGATGATAAGCAGGAGGGAGAGCCTGTTATAGCAACAGAAGAAGAATTCGACACAGAGAAGGTGGAAGAGGAGTTCATGGTTGGCAATGCAGGCAATACTCTTGTAATGCATTGATCTTGCTTTACACCTCGAGCGAAAGAAGATAATTGGCTATAGAGTAATATTTTCCAGTCCATATGTACCATTAAAGGAAAATTTGTAAGTTTATGATTGATTCTGGTTGCTGTGAGAATATTATTGCTACTGATGCAGTCAGAAAATTGAAGCTCCCAACAGAAAAGCATCCGAAACCATACAAGCTGTCATGGATGAATCAAGAAGGAGAGGTGACCGTTTCAAAAGGGGTATTAGTTCCCTTTTCTATGGGCAACCATATGGATGCGTGTCATTTATTACTGGGGCGTCCATGGCAGTTCGATAGATGGTTGTTCCACCATGGCAGAATGAACACCTACAATTTTGTATTTGAGGGAGTGAAGATCGTGCTGGTGCCAAAATAAGAAGAACAGAAAGGCACTATAAGTTTACTATCTCTAGTTCAGTTTGAAAAGAAGATGGTAGAAACAGATTGTATCTTTGCATTAGTTGGCAAATCAGTGGAGGAAGGGATTACTATCCCGGAAGCAGTTCATCCTATGTTGCAGGAATTTAAGTATTTGTTTCCAAAAGAGTTGCCTACGGGCTTACCACCCCTTCGTGATATCCAGCATCAGATAGATTTGGATCCTGAGCAGTTTTGCCAAATTGCCCCCATTATCAAAGGAGTCCTGCTGAGCATGAGGAGTTAAGGCAAAAGGTGGAGGAGTTGCTAGCCAAGGGATATATACTGGAGAGTCTCAGCCAGTGTGTAATTCTAGCATTGTTGACCCCCAAGAAAGATGGTTCGTAGAGATGTGAGTGGATAGTCGCGCTGTAAACAAAATAATGGTCAGGTATCGCTTTCCAATTCCTCGGTTAGATGACTTGCTTGATCACTTAATGGTGCTACTGTCTTTTCTAAACTAGATTTGAAAAGTGGGTATTATATCATATCCGGATTGGACCGAGAGATGAATAGAAAACAGTTTTTAAGAACGTGGAGGGATTGTATGAATGGCTAGTTATGTCTTTTGGGTTGTCTAATGCACCTAGTACTTTTATGCATGTCATGAACTAGGTTTGAAGGCTGTTTATTGGAGTTTTATGATAGTTTATTTTAACGATATTTTGATTTATAGTGCTACAGATGCTGACTATATGAAACACTTGAGGGCTGTGTTGGAAGTTCTTCGTAGAGAGAAGTTGTATGCAGCGTTGAAGAAGTGTATATTTCTGTCCAATAATGGATTGTTTTTGGGATATGTGGTATTGGATAAATTATTGCAAGTGGATGAGTAAAGGTCGAATCCATTAGACAGTTGCCCAGTCCCACTACTATCACTGAAGTCAGAAGTTTCCATGGGCTGACATTCTTCTATATGCATTTCATCCCACATTTCAGTACCCTTATGGCACCTATCACAGATTGCATAAAGAGGAAAGTAGATTTGAGTGGACAGATGAAGCGGAATAGGCCTTTCAATTGGTCAAAATACGATTGAAAACAGCCCCAATTCTGGTGTTACCTGATTTTCATCAACCATTTGAACTTCATTCTAATGCTTCAAAGATGGGAATTGGTGTTGTATTGAGCCAAAACAACAAACCTGTAGCGTATTTCAGTAAAAAGCTGTCAGGAGCAGACTAAGATACAATACATATGATGTGGAATTTTATGCAGTTGTGCAAGCAATCAAGCATTGGAGACATTATCTGTTCCAGACAGAGTTCATTCTATACATCGATCATGAGTCTCTTAAACATTTGCATGGCCATGATAAGGTTTCTACCTTACATGCTCGTTGGGTAGCTTTCCTTTAGCAATTTACTTTTGTGGTTAAGCACAAATCTGGATTTGGCAAACAAAGTGGCAGATGCTTTAAGTCGCAAGAGGCCTGGTTAGGAAAACTGTCAGTAGAGGTACCGAGTTTTCACTCTTTTACTGAATTATTTTCTACTGACCCTATTTTGCTGCTGTGATAGAGAAGGTTCAAGCTGGTGAACGAACTAATTTCCATTTACAAGATGGATTTCTATTCAAGGGAAATCAACTTTGTATTCCGGATTGTAGTCTGCGATTAAAGATAATTCAAGAGTTGCACTAAGAGGGACATGTAGGTAGAGACAGAACTTTACAACTCGTGCAAGCTAATTATTTTTTTCCAACAATGTACAGGGAAGTGGAGAGACATGTACAGCGATGTAGAACTTGTCAAGTGTCAAAAGGGGTTGCCACTAATGCGGGTCTTTCTATGCCATTACCAATTCTAACTCAACCGTGGAAGGATATCAGCATGGATTTTGTGTTGGGGTTGCCTCATACATAATGCGGTAATGATTCTATTTTTGTTGTAGTTGACAGGTTTTCAAAGATGACACATTTTATTCCATGCAAGAAAACAACAGATGCTGTGAAAGTGGTGCAATTATTCTTTCAAGACATCTACAAGGTACACGGTCTTCCTTCAACAATTGTATCAGACATGGACACCCGATTTCTTAGTCACTTGTGGCGCCGTTTGTGGAAGATGGTCAACAACAAAATCGATTTCAGCAGTGCTTACCATCCTCAAATCGACGGACAGTCGGAATTGGTGAACAGTTCCTTGGGCAATCTATTGCGAAGCTAGGTAGGAGAGCACGTGAAAAGTTGGGACATGAAGTTGCCTGTAGCCGAGTTCACACATAACCATGTGACCAACCGCAGTACGGGTTTCAGTTTTTT
>CAOJCR010251396.1:0-10517 GCA_948330485.1 Euphorbia neoarborescens | reverse complement strand
GAAATAACGGGACCATTCATATATGGAGAGAAGATATAAGTAGCATAATCTTAATTTTTATATAAAAAAATAGATTATTAAACTGAGAAACATATAAATAGCATTGAAAATTTTAGAAGATAATTTGACAATTCTAAGAATCAAAAAAAGGAAGGAAGAATCCTCTTTGGAGACATATTACTGCCAAACCATCAAACAATGTCATAATTCAAATGGGCCGTAGAGCACAGAAAAGAAAGGAAGGGCAACAAAGAGCAGAGGAGATTTTAGAGAATTCAAACTATTTCATTACTATATCGAATAAAAAGAAAGAAGGAAGAATCCTCTTTATTCTAATCAAGGCACATATGGGTTTTAAATACGAAAGAAATCACCAAGGGGATGAAACTTACATGTATATCTTCTTCCTTGGAGTCGGGAAGATATACTGCTCCATCTGATTTAAGGTCACCATCTTCATCTCCTTCCATGTCATCAATGTCACTATCATCTTCCTCATCATGGGCCTACAAAATACATAATCACTCCATTAAGTACAAAAGCAAAACATGCACTTACTCAATCTTAAACAACTGTTAGCAGGTTTACATCAGTGTTAGGGCTGGATTACTCTTTGATTCCTTAAAAAATCAAGAAATTTAGGTTCAAGTATTGCCAGAATTATGGTTCCAAAGAGAAAATTGCCTTGGCAAGCGTGGTAAAGTTCTGCGAGGTTTTCTCCATAAACCTTATCCAATCATGTTAAAAATGCTGTCATATTAATTATAAACATAAATATTTAATATGACAGCTATGCTCATTGTGAACAATTATGCACATAAAGATTTAATATTAAATATAAAGATTCAGCATGTTTCAAGTGCACATACGCAGCACTTGTTAGCAATGCCCTGCTTTACTCACTGTTAACACAAATCCAAGACAATATTAAAAAGATATAAAAATCCATAGTCAAAAAATGAAATGGCTGCCACGAATTTTCTCAATTAAGAAGCAAGAACACAGATTAAGAGAACATATTAACATTTTCTTATCAGATTCATCCTTTTTTTTGTTAAAATTTTAAACATATCAACAAATATAAAGTTATTCTGGAAGAAGAAAACTTTATAGAGTGTAATTTTGCCTTCAAAAACAAGATCAAAAAAGGGTTTCATAAAAGAACATTAACATTGAAAATGATTAAGAATTTGAAGGACTAAGAACTTTAGATAGTAAGGAAACTAGTCAAATTTTTCCCAGCTCAACCAATAGACATTTGAGTCATTACAGGAAGTGTCCCAAATAGATTTGTGATAGGTACAGGCTACATAGAAACATTATTCTGTGTGGTAGACCTACATATAGGAAACACACAAGCAAGAACCATGAATTGATGCATAATGTACCAAGAATAACCAATGGCAATCAAAGGGGGAAAAGAATTAAGAATGATGAGTAAAAATCCTGAATGAAACTGAAGCTAATTTATTCTTATAGAGTGTGTTAGCAAATACTTGAAACCATATCCCAAACATGCTTGATAAACCACCAAAACCAATTATACTAGCTGCGAAGGCAGTTAAAGTCAGCAACACCCATTGAAAATATCCAGAGCATAGGAAAAAGATCTAAGACAGAAAATATATTCGCTTGAGGCTGACCAAGAGACTAACCAAAATTACTAATGCCATTACCACCTATTGGTTGCGAAGGATGAGATAGTTGAAAATTTGAAGGATGGGTTAACTGTAATTGAAGAGATCATCAGTAAAAAATAAATCAATCATGAATGCCAGATGTATTAATGAAGCAAATAGGTTTCTCCACAATTCCAAGATTTTCTATCCCATCCTCAATATCTATTACTTATAACCTACCTTAAAAAATGAAAATTAGATGATTACTAAAAAATACATAGCATAGCAGGGATCAAAATCCTGTACCTTACCAAAATACAATGCCTCTTCATAACGAAAATGGAGAAACCCAAGATCATAGTAAAGAGAGATAATAAGAAGATATGAACTTACAGCTGATAGGCCAACAATTCCTAGGTTATTTGTCAACATTCCAGATTGGGTTCTGGAGAATGCAAAACCACTGGAAGGTGTATTGAACATGTTTGTTTGGTTAAAGGAAGTGGTAGTACTGGGTGCAAATGATGTGGTAGTTCGTCCAAATGATTTCAGAAAATATCTGTTGCTTCAGTCATACATGAATAAATGTAAAGAAATGCCTTTGACCTTGTTTCTAAATCAAGTCAAACACCAATGTCAGTTCAATCTATTGAAAAATACTTAGTATATGTAGGGAGTTAACCACTCATGGACAATGATGTCTTGCTATGTGTTAGTAACCATGCTAAATGACATGACATGGTAGCCAGGGGTAGTTTTTACGCTATCTTATGCTAGAAGGGCTTCATCTATAGTTTCTCGTGTAGGATCCAGTTTTGCTTCTACAACTTTAAACCATAACCTTCAAGTTCATCTTAAAATAATTAGTATTGTGATATCTTCACATCAAAATATCATTATAATATTCCAATTTCTAACTTAACATGCCATGGAATAACATATCTCCATTTCGCTCCATCTCAATAAACATAAAAAAACAAACTCTGCCTGGAGTTGTAAAAAGCTATCATAGAAACCACACAAATTTAGACTCAATTCAATCTTATCAAATAATAAGAAATACCATACACAACCAAAGATAAATTCGTAGTACAAAAGCACAAATTATGCAACTAAGTCATCTAAATCAATGACGAACATAAGATAAAAGGAAACTAGACTGAGAAAGCAAGAGAATTTTGAGAGTCACCAGTATAAACATTCCAGAAAATGCTTGTAGCAGCATCTGACTTCCCAGTATCCATAGCAATAGCCCCAAATAATGCCCTGAAAGCACCATAAACAACTTGTGGAGCCATTAGATCAGTCTTTGAAACAATTCTAACCATATTTTGAAGCCTTAATCGCATTCCATCAACAACACAATTAGTTTCCATGTTTGATATCTCTGCTAGTCGGTGATAAAGCTCTTTGGAGGAGATATCAATGTTCTTACCAAGGGAAAGCATAACCATCACCCAAAACACTCAACACTTTATTGTTCTCCATGGAGAAAGAGGGATGAGTCATTGCACGGCGGAGAAGACCAATATTCTCAAAGCTATAACTGCACATTTAGAGAGGAAATAAAGAATAGTCGATCGTTTATTTTCTCACTAACCAAAAGAAAAATAAATCAAGACGAGAAAAAAGTAAAAAAGGAAGGCGAAGAGCTTGCTTAACTACTTTCTTTAATGTTTTGAGACCTGATTCAAATGATTCTATTTTTTATAGGCATTCGTATCAAAAGAACAAAAGCGATAGTGGTGTGTCTGGCTCTGTTCGAATTTGAACTGCGACAGTGGTTGTTTGATTTTCCTGAATGGACAGGGCTTTCATTTTTCCCATGATAGCGCTGACACCAAAAAACGATGGTGTTATAGATGGAGGTGACGAGAATGGCGAGTTGTGAGAGATTCGTTGTTAGCATTTTGAGATGGAGAATCACGATAGTGGAGGCAGTAGCTTGGTAAAGAGAAAGGAGTTAGGTTTTTGAATAATTTTAATTCACTATTATTTATTTATTTATATTAATTAATTAATTAAAGGTTCGACTAAATGGTGAATCTCGATACTTTTTTAACTCATGAGTTATAACATACTCCCTCCATTTCAAAATAATTCTAGGTTTTTTAGTGTGTTTCTTTTTAAATGTTATTTCAGATTTTCTATGCACTTTTGACACTCTTTTCTCAAGTTTACCCCTAGCATTAATAGAGAGAATATCATTTCCAAGAGTAACAACATTTAACATTTAAGAAGGAGAGAGTACTAATTAAGGGTATATTAGTAAACTTATAACTTTATTAAATTATTTCTTAAAATCCGTGAAATATGTAAAAATGACACTTCAAATGAAATGGAGTGAGTAATAAATAATGCGTAGAATAAACAATATATTAAATTAATTTTCATACAAAAATATATAGTAGTTTTTAAAAATACATAAAATACATAGCTATATATAAATAGGTATATATACATTTAATTTACGCTAAAATATTGTATATATTATTTATGTTATATATTAAACATATATAAAAATGAATTTAAAATATTTATGTTTATTTGTAAATATAAATAAATAAATAAATAAACTTAATTTATATATTTTTAATCTATATAATTAAAATTAATTAATTATAGAAAAATTTTATACCTTTTTTAAGTTAAATAATTCTATAAATTTTATATGTTTATCAAATGCAACAAGAAAAAATATTTTTCATGGTAAAGAGGTAGGTTAGACAAGGCTTGAGTTAAGTTAAGCACATAAACTTTTTTTAGGGAATAATGGTTACATAAACAAGAATTAAGGAAAACTAAAGTTTAATGAAAAGTAAGAAGGAAAACTAAATTTTTTTTTTTAGGATGTAAATTCGGGTATGATTGGGTGTGCCAGTGAACATGTTAGTGATGGTAGTGTGTCGATAGAATTGCCACTCAGTTACGACTGAGATAATATCACCAGCCACTTGATGAATTAGGATTGAGAGTGTGCGGCTGCACCCAAATGAGTTGGGTACTTATTTGCCTCAAGAATCTAATCTAGATCAAGGAATATTTAGTAGTGCAGGATGACGGTTCCATGCCCCTTACTATACACGTATCTTCAGATGAACAGTTGGCAAGGGATAACTCAATTTAACACCGGTTCTATTTGAGATACTGCTAGCTGTCTTAATTGGGGGCTATTATGCGTTTGCTAGAACCCACTAATAGTCTACAGAATTAAGTTCTGCTGCCAACATAAAGACAGTCTCACAAGGATCTTGTGCAAAGGGATATTGCTTGTGAACAGTATGGTCCATTTAGCTTGATCGATATTAATTAAATAAATATAGATTGCAGAAATCATATTTGATTTAATTAATGAAATATTAAATATAAATTATTTAAGTAGTAGATTCATATGTGCTAATTAATTAATTGATAATTAATTGAATTATACATGGTGAATAATTTAATTACATAAATTGCATACAATTTTAATTAAATTAATTTTTATGAATGGTATTTAACTGGTTATATGTGCAATTAGAATTAATTGAATTTTGTATAAATTCAATTATATAATTGACATATTTTAATTAAATAAATTCGTAGTTTAAATTAATTGTTCAATTTACCATGTCGGTGAAATTGAATAATTAAAATAAGATATATGGATTTAATGTTACTGAATGCGGAATAATTATTTTGGTTCGGTAAATTTTAATTAGACCGAACAAAATAATTTGGATTGCAGGAAGGCCCATATCTACGCTTTTAAACAGTGCAGGATTAGGATTTCCTTAGTTGGTATATAAGCTCAATTAAAGAGCTAAAGCCCTAGCCACCAAGCTAATAATTCACGAAAAATTGAGAGAGAGGGAGGAGAGAATTTTGCTCTTCCGTATTAGTTCAACGATAAGGAAGAACTCCGCTAGAATGGGGTTCACAAGCCCAGAGTATCCGCTCATTGCTCTGTGGTTGGATTGCAATAGATCCAGCAGATCTCATTCGAGGTAAACCTAGATTCCCTCTTTAGTTTCAGGAACCCTAACTAGTCAATTTAATAGGTTAGGAATTAAATTTCACAGAATTGACCAAGAAGTCTCCTGGAAATCGGTGCCAAAAAATTTTAAAAGGCTTCCGCTGCGCCGATTGGTTTTCTATGCCTTCCGCCGGTCCCCAACGGGACTGGCTTTTGAAAAACTGCAAACCACTATCTTTTAGGCCCAGTTAATTTTTATCGGTCCAATTATGTTCCACCGATTCAAAATAATTTCGAAAACGATTAATTAAATCCATACATTATATTTGAATTCTCAATTTAACCAAACAGTAAATTGATCAATTCATTTAATTATGAATTAATTCAATTAAATATATCAATTTGCATAATTAGATTTTAATCAAAATTTAATTAATTCAAATTGCACATAAACTAATTAAATTCCATTCGTAATAAATTAATGCATTATAATTCTGTGCAATTTATTTAATTAAATAATTCACCATGTGTAATTCAATTAATTAACAATTAATTAATTACCACATGTAAATTCATTAATTAAATATTCTAGATTTAATTCATTAATTAAATAAAATATTATTTCTGCAATCCATATTTATTTAATTAATTGATTCAAAATCATAGACCAACTAATCTGAAGCCAGAAGCTTAATGTACAAGATCCTATAGGACTATTTATATGTTGGCAGAAGAACCAAGTCGTGCAGACTATTGAATGGGTTCCAACAAACGCATAATAGCCCCCAATCAAGATAGCTAGTAGCATCTCTAGTACAAAAAACCATCCCAGTCGCAGTTCTTGAATTATCCCTTACCAGCTGAAATCAGAAGATACATATACAGTAAGGGGCTTGGTTATGTCATCCCACACTACTATATCTTCCTTGATCAAGAATAGATTGTTGATAGAAATGAGAGCCCAACACATTTGGGCATAGTCGCACACTTACAATCTTACTCCTTCAAGTGGTCGGTGATATCATCTCAGTGGGTGCTGAGTGGTAATTCCATTGATGCATTCACATCACATACATGTTCACTGGCTCACCCAATCATACTCATATATGTATCATATTACAGTCTTACAGATATGTTAGGTGTATGTCAAAGTGCATGAGATTCCATACAGTGATGCAATGCTCTGATGCCAGAGCGCTCTGACCTCTGGAGGTGGTTAGAAACAACTATGAGAGCGCTCACTGAAGGGCAGTGTACCCTATCCCTGTCAAGTAATAAACCTTGGTTAAGTATAGGTATCGATCCGCAGGAAAGTACCTACGAGAACCAAACTACTAGATTTCCCAACGTGTCTGAGCGAAACCAAAATGGTGATAAATTGCAGAAAAGTAAAATACTGAAAAAAACTAAAGTAACTTATACACTGATCTTTCTCCTATCTTGATTTGCATTGACTTCAACTATTAGCCTAAGGTAGTTTATGTGATTTCTGAATGCAAAGCGGGGATGGCACTTCAAGAAGAAATAAAACCAATCAATCAGGACTCAATTGGTAATTAAAAATCATGCAAGGACAAAAAATAAATATAGTGTATCCACAAACCGCGGTTCAGCTCAAGTTCATTAAAGCCTTTTTTGGAGGTGAACTAGTTGTGAGCACCGGTGTAGGCACGAGTTTTTTTTACACCTTAGTGATGATAATTTCTAAGGTTTGTTTCGTTGCGGAAAAATTTGATTCGTAAGGTATGAATTTGGATTTTGTCGAAGTCAAGACCCGAAACCGCTTGAGACCACCACGATTGCTAAATAATAATAATAGAAAATAAAAAGAATTGTTTAAAAAAGAATAAAGGAAAAATAAAAATTAATATATATATATTAAAAAAAAGAAAAAAAAGAAAACGGTTGATGAGGGACGCAGTGTCCCTCATCCAAAAAAAAAATTAAAACTGCACGAGCATCCAAATGGACGCTCCTGTACTTTTGAGCGTCCAAATGGACGCTCATGATGGATGCCCCCATGTATAAATACATGGGGGCATCCATTCAAGACGGAGGGGTCTCCAAAAATTCATAAAAGAAAAGAGAGTTTCTTCAAAAAAAAAAAATTTCTGAAAAAAAAATTTTTTTAGACAAAAAAAATTTGGAGAAAAATTTAGAAAAAACAAATATTCCATAAATCAATTAAGGTGGTTTCAAGTCCGGAGTTCGAGTCGTCGAGTTCGTCAGATCCGGATCCTAACCTTCAACAAATCGACATGCAATGCATACTTAGCCTGGAAAACCTCCAAAAAGGTAAGATCTGAGAGGCCTTAAAACTCGTTTATATTTTTATTGTCGTTGGGTTTGTTAAAAAATTTTATTTATCATTTTTATGTGATTTATTTGCCGTTATTTTTTCAGTTTAATATTTTGTATATATTCGTCGCCTCGGTTGGATATAGGCCGAATAGACCGGCTATAGCCTCGTGGTCATTCGGTTTAAATCCAATTTCATTTCTGCGGTTTTGGGATTTCGGAACACAAACACCGCATTCTTAATGTCTCGTTTGTATAAATTTCATTAAGCCCGAAATCATAAATAGAAACAAAAGAATATTTTCCACCATATTATTATATTCAAAATTTTATTTTATTTTTATTAATTTTATTATTATTACCATTATTATCATTAATATTATTATTGTTATTATTATATTATATATTATATTATAATATTATAATATTATATTATACTTATTATTAATGTTTTCTTTTATTATTATTTTTAACTTATTTTTATCGCGTTTTTATGTCAAAATAAATATTTCTGTCGTGTTTAATTTCCGATGTTTTTTTATTTATTTACCGTATTTTAAATATTAAATTTGTTTGTGCCGATGGTGTGCCATTAGTTAAGACGCGTATATTTATTAGCGTTTGTGACTTAGATTCAATTTTTCCGTAAATATTTCGCCTGTGCTTAAAGATCGGCCAATGTCGGTCTAGCACCGCTAAAACAGTCCAACGAAGGGAATTTATTCCCAAATAATTGACTCACATTTAAATGTATGCTCCAAAATTAAAATACGAGCCAAATGATTTCTAAAAATAAATTTCACTACAGCCTATCCATAAAATTAGCCAAAAATGTTTTTCGGGCCGCCGCGAGACCATCCTTCAGTCCAAAACGTTCGATCCAACAAATTGTATTGGATCAAACGCCCCTAAATAAATGATCCCACGCTATCGAATCTTCCTATTCTCTTCGCATGTCCATTTCAAGTATGCGTATGTGCAATGTGTTTCTTTCATATCACTTATATTTGTATGTATGTATATGCACGCTACATGGATGATATCCCCTCCGGAACAATTGTATCCCATAGGATTTATTCTCCTTCGATATGGTTGTAATAATTATACTTTGCAATTATTTATTTTACCGCTTTGAATATACGGCGCTTTCACATTAAATGCAAACAAAAATCAATCCATAGGTTTTCCACAAATAAAACCATTTTGTTTTCACAAAATTCGTCGATTTCGCCTTAAATGTCTTTTGAAAAAGGATAAGTAAAAGTCTTATCCTAACCCGATCTCTAGATCACGATTTTGGATTTGAGACCAAGGTTCTGAGCAAATACCGTGATAAATTCCCGATGTGAGCTTAGAACCGGGCGGCGACTCTAAAATCATTTTCTAGAAATCCGAGTTTGGGTTTCTTTTCTGAAAATCTTTTCCTTTGAAAAATCATTTTTCTTTGATTTCAATTTTTATTAAAACCCCAAGCACGCTTTCACAAGTGCATTTTGTTTGGAGATCCTTCCTTCGAAAGCCTCGAGTCCATATTTGAGTCTGCCTTTTAGCGGGGGGTGCTAGGAAAGGAATCCTCCACTCGCTTGGGAATGTTTTCCTTTTACCGACTCTTTTATCTTCTTTTACTATCATTTCGTGACAAATCTTCAAAAGATGAGTCACTCGTACATACGAGAGCACCAAGATGCTCGCGACGTATGTACACCATTTCAAAATCAAATCTTATTTCATTTCTTATCTCTTTATGCTCGATAAGTCTCTCGAGAAGACTTATCGCGTTGTTTTGTTCACGAGAGCGCTAAGACGCTCGCGACGTGAACCAAATCAAATTCAAACCAATTTCCAACTTCACCTTTTCACTTTTCTTCGAGCACCAAGCTCGATACGCTTCGTTTCTAAACCAATTGGATTTCGAAGTAAATTCAAACTTTTTCCTGCGGTAAAAGTCGCTGTGCTCACAGTGGTGACTCTGCTGGGGATGTTCTTTTCAAACTTTTTCCAAAAAATTTTCAAACCTAAGATTTGTTTTCATAGACAAGCCTTTGAAAGACTTTTCCAAAAGACTTAAAAACGAAATCAACGAAATTTCTAAAAACAAAATGTTTTTATTTGTTTGTCCATTAAAATATGGATTTTCTTTTATGCTCTTGCA
Organism: Euphorbia neoarborescens; assembly: GCA_948330485.1. Taxonomy (NCBI): domain Eukaryota; kingdom Viridiplantae; phylum Streptophyta; class Magnoliopsida; order Malpighiales; family Euphorbiaceae; genus Euphorbia; species Euphorbia neoarborescens. Next base: position 493 of record CAOJCR010251396.1, on the reverse strand, counting down.
TTTCACTAGTAGGCAATTTCCCTAATTAGGACCACCATACCTGCCCCCGGTTCTCTCAAGAAATGTTACATGGTTCCTGATAGGTTCCAAGGGCATGTATTGGGAAACCACCTGTAGCCTCGTACCGCTCTTCTCCATCGCACCTATTTTGGGAGAGAAAGGGTGTATATCTTGCTATAGGACCCTCCTTTGCTACCCGGACTTCGACTTCCTTGCATATAGAAGCTATAGTAACTTCTCATTAGGTCACCGAAACCTAAAAATTAATCTGCTAGCTCTTCCCTAACCATGTCCACATCGATGGTAAGGAAATCCCTCCTAGGAACGGTAGAGACTCACCGACCTGCGAAAAATTTAGGTCTGCTTGTTGCATGCTTTTTGTTTCTTCTCATGTGTGTTTATGTTTCTATGTTTTTACACACCTGTTTAGACTTAAGTCTCTTTTTCTTTTGATCAACACCGCTTGATCACTAGTTATCATACATATACATAT
>CAOJCR010251097.1:0-10691 GCA_948330485.1 Euphorbia neoarborescens | reverse complement strand
AAAAACTATTTGAAACCTCTTTAAGGTTTCGATTTGTTCGGATTAATTTCATTTTGAATTGGTAAAATTTGTAATATTTTTAATATTTATTTGTTTATCGGAAATATTGTTAATTAGCTGGAATTTTTATTCATCCGCCGGTCGGAATTTTTTTTTAGGTGAAGTTCGGCCCCCCTCCCATTAAATCCTGACACCGCCACTGTAACTATTGGAAGACGTTTCGGATTAATTAAAATTTGTTAAAATAAAAATAAATTAAACTATATATTAATATTGATTTATGAAAGATCAAATATGAAAATAGAAATAAAAGAGATGATAAGGGGTAATTATTAAAAAATAAAAATAGCAATTTAAAAAATAAAGTTATATAAAATAGAAGAGAAAAATTAAATAGACAATATAAAATGATCAGAAAAGAAATATTGATACATCAAACAATTTTAAATTTATAGTATAATATTGACATTATTATTTATATACATCTTTTTTCGCACTATATATGTTTTCATCTCAATTATTCATTTATATTTTAAAACTTGCATTCCTAAGAATGGCCTCGTAATAGTAAGATTGGCCCTGATTTTATTCATAGTAATTTGCTTATTAAAAAGAATTTGAATTTATATTTTCAAAGTTATAGTTTTGACATTTGAACTTAATACATCCTATGTTTAAATTTTACAAATAGAAAAAGAACTGCAAAAAATACTTCTTGAGCAACGAGAATTAGTAGAATGATTAAAAATCAGGTACATTTTCCTCATAATGATCTTTCACTTTTATAGTCCCTTCGGAGTGATAACTATTAAAATATTTATGACTTCGACATCTGTTTATGGAAACAGATTTACATTCATTTGGAAAGGAATCATATTTGTTAAAGGCTCCGATGATTTCGAATCGGAAAAATCTGATTGCCTTATTATGTGTGCACCGGATCCCTTAACTCGGCTCGGTGCGTTATTTGAAGATCACAATGACAAATAGCAAATTGTGGTTCTGATATCTCAGGTTTTTTGCTCGGACTGTGAGTTAACATGACAACTCGGCTCACCGGGTATCAATACTCAGGTGCCAAGTTATCATCAGTTAATAAACCAATAATATAAATAAAAAAAATACTATTAAATTTTGATGATGAGCACATGACAGAACTCTTTAATACTTCAGTGAATAAGAGTGTGAACAATATCAGTAACTTTACATCTTATACTCACGAAACAAAATATTTATGCATGTCAAGGTCCCGTAGCTCAGTTGGTTAGAGCGTTGGTCTTATGAGCCGAAGGTCGCGGGTTCGAGCCCCGCCGGGACCATAATGGTTATTTTGTAGGGAAAAAACTTCAATTTTTTTTTACCAAATGTAGGATTTAATTGAACACATTTAAATATTAAGGGCTCAATAAAAATTTAAATCAAAGTTGGGGGGCATAATTATAATTATTCATTATGCCAATGTAAATTGAACGGATCATCTTCGTTTCCAAATGTAATGTCCCTGTTAGAACAATCTCCTGTCTCTCTCTCGCAGCAGCTGATATCTAAAAAAGAGAAATGGCGAACGAGACTTGGTCAAGATTATCAAATCTCTTCTCCATACATTTCGCCTTTTTCCCGCATTATTCTCTATCTTACACATTAACGCTTCCCTCTCATTGTTTATGCCCTTCCCCATGCTTCCTTTCCTTTTTTGTTTCCTTCTGCGGAGGTTTTCTCTCTCTCTCTCTCCCACCTTTCCATTCTTCAATGTTCTCTCCTTTTTTCTTGTGATTCTTATGTATTTTTAATCTGCATATGTAGAATTGAGCCTAGGCGGTGACATCTGATGATATGAGTGCTTGACACTTTGTGCTGCGCTGTGTCACGGCATAACCAGACAATTTTTGTGTTCGCCGGTAGATGGCTGCTGATTCCGGCCCTCTATCCAGTTCAGGTTTTATTTCCTCTGTTTCTCTTCCTGCTTTTAACATTTCAAAAATTGGTGTAATTCTGCGGTTGTTGATTGAATAGGATAATGTCGTTTCTGCCTTATTTGCGTTTTTCTTTGTTCTTAAATTGCTCTTATATGCAGAACCTGAGAATGTAGATTCATATGAACTCCTGCGAAGAACATAAAGGATCATGTCACTTTTACCTTATTTGCAGTCTGCCTGATTTTATCGAATTCTGTTTATTTAATTCTTTTGATCAATTGGCTTGTTGATTGGATAGTGCCATTTTTTCCTGATTTGCGTCATTATTTTTTCTTAAATTTCTGCCAATTGCAGTATCTGAGAATTTAGTTTCGTAAACTCCTAGGAAGAAAATATTGTTTACCTTATATGCACCATGACTGATTATTCTAAGTGTTGTTTGTATAAGGCTTTTGACGAATGAGCTTGTTGATTTAATAGGATAGTGTCCATTTTGCCTGATTTGCATCATGCGGCTTAATTCTGAAATTGTTATTTGCAGAATCTGAGAATGTAGTTTTATAGGAACTCTAATGAAGAAGATAAAAAAAAAAATTGCTGCGATTTTTCCTCCTTTGCATCGTAGCTACATTTTTTAACTGTTTATTTAAGTTTTGCAGTAATTGACGTAGAAGATTTTGGGGATGACAAGCAGACTAAGATTGAGTCGTTGAAACAAAAAGCTCTCAATGCCTCCAACAAATTCAGAAACTCATTGACGCGGAAGGGTAGGAGAAGTAGTAAAGTGATGTCTGTCGAAATTGAGGATGTTCGTGATGAGGAGGAGTCGAAGGCAGTGGATGCCTTACGGCAAGTGCTTGCATCAGAGGAACTCCTACCCTCTGCCCATGATGATTATCATATGCTGCTTAGGTCTCTTATCCTTTCTCTTGTTCCATATTTTTGTACTTTGCTTCGCTTGCTTATTCTTATGGACTTCTTGATCTATTAATGGTGTGATTCATATGATTTATAAACCCATTAACTCGTTATCATTACATATACAGATTCTTGAAGGCTAGGAAATTTGATCTTGAGAAGACAAAACAAATGTGGTCTGATATGTTGCAATGGAGAAAGGAATTTGGTGCTGACACAATAATGGAGGTACTAACTTCCAAACTAGATTATTCAGAGTTTAGATATATGTGCTGAGTTATATGTTCGAGTGAATTTATTTGACGATTAAAATTTTTGTTTTCTTATTTGATCCACATGGAACATAATATGTATAATCTAATATTTATATATTTTCATCCTTTGCCTATTCTTCAAGGAATTTGAATTCAAGGAAATCGATGAAGTAATGAATTATTATCCCCAAGGGCACCATGGTGTGGATAAAGAAGGAAGACCTGTGTACATTGAGAGACTAGGTCAAGTAGATTCCAACAAGCTATTGCAAGTCACAACCTTGGAACGTTATGTCAAATATCATGTACAGGAATTCGAGAGAACTTTTGTTGTCAAGTTTCCAGCTTGTTCAGTTGCAGCACATAAGCACATTGATCAAAGTACAACCATCTTGGATGTGCAAGGAGTGGTACGTGAACTTCTACAATGGTTAATATCAATAAATTAAATACAATATTGAAAATCATATGGAGAGTAACAATTATATTATAAATGAGACAGTAAATTATTATTTCATATTTCATAGAATGAGTTCATTGATTTTTTTTTCTCTAAATTAATGATGCAGGGCCTCAAAAATTTTAATAAATCTGCTAGGGAACTTATCACTTGTCTTCAGAAAATTGATGGTGACAACTATCCTGAGGTATAAATCTTCTAACTATTGTTTTAAACTGTCAAGCTGGAAAAAGTTTTTCTGTCTCTTCTATTGTAGTAACGACTTAACTATTATGTAATGCCAATTGTTTGCTCCTTTCCAGACCTTGAACCGCATGTTCATCATAAATGCTGGTTCTGGATTTAGAATGCTGTGGAGCACCATCAAGTCTTTCCTTGATCCCAAGACAACAGCAAAGATCCACGTAAGGGCATTCATTTTTCAATTAACTAGACTTTTTTAGGAAAATAACTAATTAGGCAAGGAAATGATCCTCAGGTTCTTGGCAATAAATACGAGAGCAAGTTGCTTGAGATAATAGATGCCAGGTAATGCAATATCTTTGCTGTAATGTTGGCTTCTTGTCCTATTCAGAATTGCGCTCTATCCATTTTTTAAGTATGTTTTTTGTAAGGATTTGGCACATGGATTGAGAAAGTCATTAAATGTCTAATTATCTTGTCATTTTACTAAATATTCTGAAACTATTTTTGGAAAATGAACCACGTTACTTTTTACCATAACCAACATCAAATATGAGGGTACAAATGGTAAAGTATTAATGTTCTCTTGAATCTTTTGAAGGGCAACTATTTCAAAACAAAATATTTTTTAGCATGACGTTCTTTGAAAAAGAAAGGAAGCAATTGTTTTTCATACTTTTTTGCTAGCCATTTTTTTAAGAATGTTCATGCATGTTTTGTTATTTTTTTTCGTAGTCCAGTTTCTTTTTAAACTTATTTTTTAGGCGATTTCTTTTCAATATTGGCTTGCCTTTGCATTAGTGAATTGCCAGAGTTCTTGGGTGGTAAATGCACTTGTGCTGATCTAGGAGGCTGTATGCGCTCTGATAAGGGCCCTTGGAAAGACCCAGAGATCTTGAAGGTGATCTGATTTTCTTTTCATGCTCTTTTATCTTTTCTCTATGTTTTTTATTCTCATTTTCTAAGATTCTGCTATTTTGTTTGAAGATGGTAAAAAATGGTGTTCAAAAACTGAGATGTGAAAGTATGAAAAAATCTGAAGATGAAACAGCACCCTCAAAGGTTTTCCTTGCTAAACACGCATTTCTTTGTCATTCTTCCTTTTGTATGGCCATTCAGCCAGCCTATTTCATAATGCCTATCTAATGTTATGTAAAACATATTCAGGAGCCAGTTTTAGATGTTCCTGCTGAGCATCGAGAACAAGTTTCTGCTATCTTAAAACAAGTAAGTTTAGCAGACCCATGCAAAAAATGTTTTCAATAAATATTTTGAAGTTTCTACTTTATGATTTAGCTAGTGGTGAAGCGGTAGAATGAGCTTAGGAAAGTTATTCTGTTTTGCTATTTTTACATGATATTGTTGGCAACTAAATATCTCTTGCAGGTTTCAAGCTATTTAGATTTTTGGTTGCATAATGAACCGTTTGAGATGGGTAACTAGCGCTACAAACAAATTCGAATTTGTGTTTTATGCAGTTTTCCTGCCTTAATCTTGAAATCGTCTATTAAGTTGGGGAATGAGTTTGCTACTATGCAACTTTCTGTCATAAATATCCAACTTAAGCCCTAGAATAAGAATGATCTGCGTCAATAATTATGAAAATTTATTGTTCTTATTTTCTAGTTGCTATGGCTTTACTATAGACATTTGGGACAATTATGTGTCACTTGACAAATCCTAGTTTTATATGTAATATATGTTGTTTATTTAATGGCCTTTTCTTTTCTTGCAGATTTCTTCCAAGTATGATAACTATGGCCCTATAATTGAGAAGACTGTTGATGTGAACTGGAATAAATTGGTCGACGAAGATGCTTTGACTAAAGGTATGTATGCATAACCAAAAGTGATTATTGACATATTTTATCCCAACTCATGGATGCCAAAATGATTCATGCGGCCGACCCCAATTAACTTGGGATTAAGGCTTGAGTTGAGTTGAGTATGGATGCCAAAATGAAAAATCCAATCAAATTACTTTTGTTTTTCAGTTTTATGGAAAATCATTCACAAGGGTTTTATTGGTTTCAGACGATCAATTTTGCTGAACCAATTTATTGTTTGTGCATACAGCAAACATAAAGAGTTGGGTTTTGTGCGGAAAAAGTGTTTTTTTTTTTTTTTTTTGTCTAATTGCCTAAATAGCATTCTGTCTACCACATATATTCCGAGAAACATACTAGTTGCTTAATCATTGTGAATTTTGTGATAAAACCGAATAAAATTACTGCTATTTTATTCAATTATGAAATTGCTCAAATTAAAATTATAATATTAATTGGCAATTTGCACGTACTTTTCTACTGTTTTCTTTTATATTAAGGCCAATGGGACCTTGGTAATGAAAGCTATAAGTTTCCAGTTATGTAATTCCTCGTATAGAATGTTATTTATCAAATAGATGTTAAATTATTTTTTATTCACTATTCTGATGAACACTATATTCTAAAGTATCTGTCAATTGCAGCTGCAAAGTGCTACTCCACTTATAACGACTTCAAGGGAAGCGATGGCCTTGGCTCTCCAGTTTATAGTGGTGTTGTGGCTTTTGTAATGGGCATTGTTGCTATGATAAAGGTGACAAGCAACATGCCCAAGTCCCTGACAAATGCAAACATGTATTCGAAATCAGTTCATGATGGATCAGACGACAAGTCAACGGGCTCTGTGGTCTCTGCAGCTGATTACATGGCTGTTGTCAAACGCATGGCCGAGTTAGAAGAAAAAGTGAATGAATTGAACAATAGACCTGATATATCACCTGAGAAACAGGAAATGTTAGATGCTGCTTTACAGCGAGCAGAAGCCTTGGAACAAGAGCTTATTGACACCAAGAAGGTACTTTTCTTATGAACTTCTTATGTGAGCAATTGGATTCAGTAGTGGTAATAAAATTCAACTTGGAATGTTTAGAATCTCAATCCACCCTACACTTTTCTTTTGTTATATGCTATGATGCACATAAACTCCTAGTCACTCACGTTTTGTATCCATTTCGAATACTGAAACTCTCGGAAACCAATATGAAACGTTTATGGTCGTTTTTATAAATAAAAAAAAAATTGAAAACTTGTTTCCAATATTTTTTTATTATTATTATTTATAGAAATGTGCGACCACCCTCCCCCTACCCCCGCAATAGCCGGGGAGTACTTATGCATCGGGGACGCCCTTTATTATTTATAGAAATGTCTTTTTTGTATATGTTTCCCTTTTCGTTTTCGTATCCGTACAACATTATACAACATAGGTTATATGCTTGTTGTATCTTAATCTATTCAAATTTACCCTAGAGGCTTTTGGAAGTTAAATAACCTCCAAGGCATTTGTTATTTGAACGTGTTTGCCTAAGTTCAATTTTGCCACTTTTCAAGAAACTTTGTGAATAAATACCCATTGTCAGCATTATTTACTTGAAAAGTGGCATAGTTCAGCTAGTACAAAAACAACAAGGGCTGCATTAGAGAAAAGTAAATGTTAGTCAGTTAAGCATTGAGTTAATCATTATTTTTACCTTTGAAGTATTGTTACTCAAGTAACTTAGTCCCTGAACTTTTAAAGTTAGCAAAAAAGTCCTTGAAGTATAAAAAATACATCATAATAACTCTATTTAACGTTACACCATGAAAAAATAAACAGAAATCTCAAAAAAAAAAAAATTAACACATTTTTTACGGTGTAACGTTAAATAGGTTTATTATGATGTATTTTTTTATACTTTAAGGGCTTTTTGCCAACTTTAAAAGTTCAGAAGCTGAGTTGTTTGAGTACCAATATTTCAAGGGCAAAAATGGTGATTAACCCGTTAAACATTAGTAAGTAAGTTTGGAACTTGACCCTGGATTTATCGTTGTCAAATTTGATCTCCGGTGTGTTGTTTTGACAAATGAAGTAATTCTGAAGGAGGAATTTGCACACAACTCCAAGTGACATTTGAACCTAAATATTGCTTGCTTGTCATGGCTGATACTAATTCCTTACAAAACTTAGCATTGCTACCTGAGAGCCTGAAACGTAAGGAAGTAGAAAACCCGAAAAAAACTGAAACTAAAAAGTACTGATGTGGCTGTGCAGGCGTTGGAGGAGTCGCTTGCCAAGCAAGAAGAGCTCACAGAATTGATAGAAAAGAAGAAAAAGAAAAAGAAGATGATGGTATACTACAAATATGATTGTATTTCACAGAATTTTTGTTCATTAGCAATAAACTATAATGGACTAATTAACAATATGTTTGGCTGGCGATGCAGTTCCTCTGGTAAATGATTCAAGAAATTCTGGAGTTTGTTCGTTGAGAAATGTAGTGTGTGCTGATTTTGAGTTTCTTTTTCCAAATTTTCCAGGCCAAATTTTGATTCTTTCTGGTTTGAGGTTTCATGTTCAAATGTAAATCCAGAAGTTTTGTAAAATATACTATTTTCAGTTGTAAAACTGTTTAAACCTAACTGTCAAGTCAATTGTCTGTCGGTCCATTTATCAACATATTAATAATACCCGTCTGTTTTTTTAACACAAGTCGTTTTACAGTTTTTATATTCCTTTTTATATATTGTTTTATGTTTCGTTGTAGCCGGCGTACAATAGTGAATTTATAGAGGGGATGTCGATCGTCATTGTTGAATGTAAAGGTCTCACAGAGCTGCTACATGATGCACTGAGGGAATATGTTATTCCTACAAATACTCTGATGTTTAAGTTAGCCAGTGCAATAGCAGTTCCTAAAAACTGTGTCCCTTTTCATTATTTTTATTAAATGAAGAGCTTACTTGAAATAAAAATTCTGAAGGTGTAAAGAGGCAATTAAATTATACGTTTTGAAAGTGTGAGAGGCAGTTAAATGATAATTATTTAATTATTTAGAGCCATATATTATATCTGAATTTTAGTTTATACTAGGATTTTATGTAAATATTGGGGTTATATAATATTTTTTTATAGTATTTTTTTTTATTTGAGAAGAGAGATCTATATTTAATAGAGTTTAAGAGAGGTATAATGATACATTAATCATTATTATAATTTAATTAATATTTTATTAATTTTAATAAAAGGTCTAAAATGACTTATATTAAGGTGGAGAGAGTATATATACGTTGTTTCAACATTATTGTTTGCTTCATTTGGCCGTGAATGTAATGTAACTTCACTAGAGAATTCATGGATTATGGAGAAATTAATCTAAAGTGATTATTTTAACTAATTCATCCGTGTTTTATAATTAAATTAATAATTATACCTTTCTTTATAATTTTTTTCCTTCGAGAAAGTACCATAAAAAAAAGTATCTTTCTCGTATTTCAATCGTGTCAACTTTAAAAAAAAAAATAGAGGTTACGTATTTGTTGTGTCTGACATGTGTTTTCATGTGTCCGACACGTATACATTATTTTTCGAGAATTGTCGGTAGGTGTCTTCACCATATGAAAAAAAATAGAAAATAAAGAGGGAAAACACAACCATAATTGCATCTCCAACACAATTCTTGAACTTCAAGCATTCAAACAATGTCCTAATTAGAACACAATTTGTTTCACTTTTCTTGATTATCTGTTGACTTCTAGAGGGGGAAAGTTCCGATGAATCCGATCTTGTCATAAATTTACAGTTCAATCAGTTCAATTAAATTGCGAATCGATAATTTAATTAAATATTTATTTATAAAAATTATTTTTTTAATAAATAATAATAATATAGTTAAATTAACAATTTTAATACTATAAGACATAATATTAATTTTTTATTAATATTTTTAAAAACGAAAAAATCAAATTGGACCAATAAATGATTTACGATTGAATTGATCGAACCAGTCGGTTTAGTCTAGTTTTAATAAAATTGCTTGCCACACGTTAAGAATCCTCCAAATGTCTCTACTACGAGTTTAGAAAATACAAATCTGCTAGTTAATTTGAAATGTGTTTGTATCAAGTAACCAAGAAAATAAATTAAATTAAATTAAAAAAATTAAATTTCTAATAAAGCCAAAAAACACTAATCCCTTTTTTAAAAGCATTTAACTCTACTTAACAATTTATTTTCTTTTAAATTAAGGTGAATAATTATATACAATATATTGTTGTACACGCAATAATTGGTTTTAATTTAAAATGAATCAAACGACAAAAGTTAATTATTTTTCAACTCTAGCTAAAGCAACATTATAAAATATAAACATGTTATAACACAAAAATAAAATACAAATATAATAAAATAAGCAACATTATTGACGACACATTTTTTATTTTTAAAAAAAGTACTATTGTGTTAAGTATAACTTATATACTGAATATTTAACATATACTGGAGCGGACTAAAGAGAGCAAGTGGAGAAAATTAGCCGTTCATCATTCTTGAAAACGTAAGTAAATTATCCAACCTTGTTAAATTTTATATTATTATTTCTTCATTTATTGTTTAATTTTATTCATGTTTTTTAACCGGATCTCTCTTCCAATAAATGGAGAAAAACTTTGAGACTGCAAAAGACTTACATTTTGCTATTTTAAGAAAAGGACCCAAGGCAAAATATGACAATAGCACGAAAATTGTCTTTATTATCGCGGTAATAACAATGTTTTTAAAATTAAATTAGACCGATCATTTTAACTAGTTCAATCATAGAATGTTATTTACTCTGTAAATTTTATCTAAAACGTCAATTTGGTTGACACTGAATTCGGGATGATTCAGATCAAAATTTTATTTTAAAAAACTTTACTCAAACTCAAATTTAAATTGAATTAAAAACTAAATTTTAAATTCATACATCTAACTCATTTAATACATGTTTATTATTTCAAATAAAAAATTTATTTTTATGGACAAGGTTATATTGACACATGAAATGTTGACACAGTTGACACATTTCATGTTTCAGCCCTTGGATCATTGGATATCCAAGGGCTGAAATACAAGATGTATTTCAGCCCTTGGATCATTGGATGATCCTGTAGATCCAAA
>CAOJCR010249834.1:0-10425 GCA_948330485.1 Euphorbia neoarborescens | reverse complement strand
AAGACATATGTTTCCTTTCGAAAGGGTAATGGGAATCCTGAAAGGTTTGGTCATGAATCTAGCTCGACCGGAAGCAATCATTGTCCAACGAATAGTGTCAGAGGAAGTTGCATCATGGTGTTCAGAGTATATTGCAAATGCCGAAGAGATCGGAGTATCTAAATCTCGCCATTTCGATCGGCTGCTAGACAAAGGTACTATTGGAGGGAAGAATATCACTCTTGATTATGCACTCTTGCAGAAGGCAGAACTACATGTGCTCCAAAATCTCTCAGATGTTTACCCATACTTGGAATCATGTTCTGAAAAAGATTGAATCAAGACTTGCAATGTGGCAAGGATCCTGTCTTTCTTATGCAGGACGACTTGTTCTTTTAAAATCAGTAATCTGCAGCATCCCGATTTACTATATGAGCATCTTCAAAGTACCAGCCGCAATCTCTAGGAAAATTGAATAGTATATGAGAAATTTCTTGTGGAAGGGTAACGCTTTAGAAAAGGGGTTATGCAAAGTAAGTTGGGATATGGTTTGTTCACCCTGGAGTGCAGGAGGCTTGAATGTTCAAAGTTTGAACATGTCGAATTTGGCCCTTTTGCTAAAATGGTTATGGAAAGTGCGCCAACATTTGTTACCTTTCCTTTGGTATAGGGTTTACGTTTGGGACACGAACTTGTCTTCCTGGAACCTTACGTTGTATCGGTCTTCTTCCCCTCTGTGGCATGGGATTCTCTCTTCCTATTTCAAGAACCAGACTATTTGGGATTGCTTCTCTGCTCATATTTCAGTTAGAGTGGGGGATAGTAATAATGCTGATTTTTGGAATGATCTTTGGATTGGTAATACCCCACTCAAGTCGGCTTTCCCCTCTCTTTTTGATCTTGTTGTCAATCCGAATAGCTCGGTGGCTGCTGTAGTTTGTGAGGCTATCAATTCAAATGGAAGACCTTTTTGGTTTCGCCGATTGTGTTTGGGGGACCTTCAGGAACTAGCCGGTCTCTCTTCTTTGTTGTCTTCCATAACACTTCTGCATCAACAGGACAATTTTGCTTGGCGAGGGAAAGAGTTCAGCTCCGTGGGTTTTAAGAAAATTGTACAGCAGTAAATTTGACCTATCTCGTTAGCATTGCAATGTGCTTTGATTGGCTGGAAATTGGTGGTGTATCCTAAGGCCAAGTTCTTCTTTTGGTTATTATGTCATGGACGCTTGCCCACTCGATCACTTTTGGCGGCCTGGCATATTATTTCGAAAGTGAATTCACAATGCATCTTCTGTTCAGCTGATGAAACATTGGATCATTTAATAATTCATTGTTCCAGCAGCTACAAGTTCTGGGTTCATACTTTTAAATGGTTAGGCTTCTCTTTTACTATGCCTCGAACAACCTATGAATTCTTCTGGCAATGGAGGGGTTTATTCTCCAACGTAGCTCAAAGACGTTTTTTCTCTTCATTCTGAATTCTCTTAGCTTGGGAACTGTGGAAGCACTGTAATTCTCGAATGTTCAATGATGACTCTTGCCCTAATGACATCTTTGTTAAGTGTATTCACAGTTTGGTTTTCTTTTGGAATTGCACCCAGACTAGGATCTTGGTTTCTGATGTATTTTTGAACCCATTACTTCTTTTTGTAAATACCTGATCTTATCTTGAAATCCTTTATTAATATATTTTTTCTTTGGGTATTGGGTGTGAGTTGATTCAGGTAGATGTGCCAACCTAGTTGGGACGTCTCCATCTCTTCATTTACTCTTTACTCGTATTCTCTTCAAAAAATAAAAACATTTTTCGAGATTTTTATAATTGGTATTGTTTTCCACTTAAACATGTACTTATTATATTCAAACCTTCATTTGATGTGGTTTCTTCCGCAATAACCATATAATTTATTTTTTTTCATTTATAATATCTAGAATGCATGTTAGGAACCCCACAAATGAGATATTTATATATCTCAGGATAAACGACCCATATTCACATGTGAGGAATGTAATTTGAACTATGCAAGTGTTTATTTAATGTACGTGAAATAATTGTATTATTATTTTAACTTACTACTTCTGCATAAGCGTTGTATGTATAATAAATAAAATGAATTAGGTCTATCTCAATACATATTTGATTCCAATTTCCAAATTAGTAAGTGATTCATCCCGGATTCAGAATCTCACTTTTTATTGCATGGTGGCCTCACCCAGTTTAGCTGTGCTAATTTCTCGATTTGAATTGATACGGGTGTCCAATCTAACCTTTAAAATCAAATTTTTAAACAAAGAATTAAAAATCCCAGTGCACTTCACACGTGTCCCGCTAAGCCTCGATTTTTAGCTCCCCTACTCACATCCGTACAACTATTTCCCTTATAGGTAAAATGTTTTTCACTGAATTTCCATGCAATCACCTATTTTATTTTCCCGCATTACAATTTTCCAAAATAGAATATCGTGCCTTGAAATTGGTTTAGGGCCTCTAACTCAGTTTAATGAAGGAAAATCATTTTTTCGGATATCCGACCACAGAAGCATGATTAATATTAAGATGAATTTCAACATGCTACTTACTCCTTTGGGGATGCAGGGTAGTCTGCATAGTTTAGATGTATGCTAAGGTCATTTTAATTATTTTATTGCTTTATTAGACCCTTGTGTATTCTAAGCGGTTGTACCTCAATCCCCAATTTTTAATAAATGTATCCCCTTAGTATAGCTTTAGTATAGCTTGTTTGAAGGGATGTAAATATATACTTTAATTTTCTCACATTTATTTTTCACTTTAATGCATGTGCGACCAGTTAAAATAAACAAAAATAATATACATTCATAGTCTGTACAAAACACTTTATTTAAAATGATGTCAATTTGAAAAGTCTTTTGAAAGGGATAAGAAGATGTCTTGTCCAGACCCGATCTCTAGATACAGTGTAGGGAATCTTTACCTTGGTTAAGCTATACCGTGATTTAATTTTTGATAGAGCTGAAATGGGTGGCGACTCCTGCAATTGTATTTAAAGATTCATATTTGAGTCTCTATAAAATTAGCTTTTAAAAACAAAAATAAAACGCCTAAACCTGCACTCACATGTGTGTTGGTTAAGGCTTCCTTCTTCGGGTCCTTAGGTAGCTTTTAAGGCAAGAGGTGCTTTGCAAGGGAAGAAAAATTAACCCTTAGCTAGCTTAGGTTCAAAGGTTTAGAAATTTTAAAATTTTTTTATCGTCTTCTCACATATGCCTCTAGGTTTAAAATAGAAGAATGCTCATTTATAAGAGTCATATAGATGACATATCCCTAAATCTGAAAAGTGAAAGAATGATAGTTTATAGGAGTCATGCAGATGATATGCCCCTAGGTCTGAAGATGGGAGAGTAGATATTTGCAAGAGTCACGTAGATGACATGCTTATTGATCTGAAAGTAGAAGAATGTTAATTTATAGGAGTCATGTAGATGACATGCCTCTAGATTTGAAGTTCTGAAGGTTATCCAAGGTTTTTAGATATATTACCGTTGTAAGTAGGCTATGTGAATTTCACTTTTAGGTGGTTGAAAAGCTCTGGGGAATTGGGTTAGCTTCTTTGATTTGGTTCAAAGGTAGAAGAACGCTGATTTGTAAGAGTCATATAGATAACATGTCTCTAGGTTTGAAACACAATAATGCTTATTTACAGTAGTCAAATAGATGACATACCCCTAACTCTAAAAGTGGAAGAATGCTAGTTTATAGAAGTCATGTAAATGACATGTCCGTAGATCTGAAGATGGGAGAGAAGATATTTATAGGAGTCATATAGATGACATGCGCCTAAGTTTGAAAGTATAAAAGTGTTGATTTGTAGGAGTCATATAGATGACATGCCTTTAGATCTGATGTTCTGAAGGTTATCCAAGGTTTTTAGATATATTACCATTGTAAGTAGGCTACATATATGAAGTTCACCTTTGGTGGTTGAGCAGCTATGGGGAATTGGGTTATCTTCTTTAATTTGCCTTATGGTTTTAGAGGTCCCCCAAGGTACCTTTTGTGAACTTTTTTTAATGCCAGAGCTGGTCGAATAAATTCTACAATTGACCATTTAGCTATTGTATTCAGAATGTCATATTTGTTTCTATAATGCCCCTGCTAGGCAAACAAATGCATGTATGAATGCCCTATTAAAGTGCTTATGATGCAATTGAAAATGCTCAGTTGAGCTATCTTGGATTGACTTCTCCTTTGGCTATTGATAGTGGTCGAGGCCTTGGGAGTACTTCCTTACCATTTTATGTATCTATCAACCTTTCCTTCTAAGAGAGGGAGTGCAATCACCCTCAAAGTCACTTTATAAGTACCTTGTTGTGCTCAGATATAATGCATTTAATGATGTTTTATGAAATGCATCACTTAGATGGATAAATGCAAGCAGAAACTACATATGATAATATATATATATGATGAAACACTCTATTACATATCTTTTATGGGGATGCTAATAGAAAACATATTTACATATACAAAATAATCTCCCTTTAGGAAGCGAGTCTTCATACAACAAAGATAGGCATTCTTGGGTGCTTTAGCCGTCTAACTTAACATTAAGCCTAGGAGCTCATCATCCTCTTCTGCATGGCTGACTAGTTTTGACATGTTAGGTTCTTCAAGTCTTCCCTCCTTAATCATGCAATTGATTTCATATATTAAGTCCCCATATTCATTTATCTTATAGCCCACCATTACATGGTATGAGCAAAATTTCTCTTTGCATGTTGGGTCAGGCGAAACAAATGATTTAACAGAATTAAGGATCCCTACATGTATGCACTTCAGAAATATCTTGGACTAACTGAGGGCCCAAGGGTTTACAAAGGCATTTTTTAGGGGTTTGTCAGTTGTCTTTTGAGGTGCAGAGTAGTATGATGGTCTAATGCTGGTGTCGATTAAGATGCTAGAGGAAGAAGCATTGGTATGATTTCTCTTGACCTTAGGGGTTAATCGGTTGTCCTTGATTTTCTTGTATGATTTAACATTGATTTTACTTCTCAATGAGAACAATTCTTTTTCCAAGTTGGCATATGGTCCTTAGATTAGTAGATTCAATAACATTTAGAACTGAAATGACAAAGTATGGATTCATATTGAGCAGAATCCTCAAGCTGCGGTGTCCCAGGCTCTGTTATTTCTATCAAAATGGCAATTTGTTCAAGATCAAGCTGCTACCTCTACCACAACCATCAGTCCTATTGTTTGGAGTCCTACAAAGCCAGGTAGGCTAAAATGTAAAGTAGATACCATACTTTTTTCGAACAGAAAGGCCAACATGTATGGGCTGGACAATAAAAGATATCAGTTAGAGTTTTGTAGCTACTTGTAGCAATCCTATCTCGTATCCTTAAAACACTGCTCTTGCTGGAGCCATATCTTGTCGAGAAGTGCTCTTCTAGTTGAAGACCGAAGGCTTTTGCAATGTTGATGTTGAAACATATTCTCCAAATCTTGTTATTAGCATCAATAATGGTCTAATCATCAGATCTCACTTAAATTTAGTCATCAATGGTTGTAGAAAACTCATTTCAGACATCATTTCTTATTTTGTTTCTCACATCCGTAAGTTTGCGAATCAGATAGCCTATACTCTAGCTAAAACTTCTAATTCAATGTCAGTCATCAAGTGTGAAATACATATCCTCCCGCTTGCATTTCAGATGTTTTGTGATGATTTTATTAATATATTTCCCTTCTAAAAAAACAATTTAAAAATAAAAGAATGGACCTCCTTATCCTAAAGGATATAATTATAAACAATACAAGTCAATAATTAATGTTCATAAATAGATACTTATAATAAATGCTTGGATTTAACAATTAAAAAAAACAATTAAATTAATTATAAAATGGTCTATAAAATATTCTTTTTGTTATCAATATTCTTTTTTTTTTTTTTTTGGTTACAATCAATATTCTTTTTGATATCGCAAGTATTGTGAAAATGTGAGTGATGATATTATATGTTCAAAGTATGATAAGTTTTTTTTAAAAAATTCAATTAATTTCATTATGTTTACAGTGAAAATTATATAAAAACTAGTTTAGATAATTTATCTTAGCTAACACATGTAGTATCTGACACGTGTATTTCTATTTACTTAATTTAGAAAAAAAAATGGGAATAAAAATGAGCATAACAACATTAGATGACAACAAAAGCAACCTTATTTTAAGCTAGACATACTACTATTAATAGAAAACAAAAATTCTTCAACTAAGTAATTTGCACTTGACTTTAGTAATTAAATAGTGCTTGAGCTAGCTTAAGTGCTCAACCCATGGCCAATTAGAGGGTCTAAAATTATTGTTTTTTTTTTTAAATAAAAGAAAATATTATATTACCATGTATAACAAACAAATAAAAGTCACAAATAATAGAAAACAAAAGGAATAGCACATCAATCAAAGAAAAGTCTCAATATATCATCTAATTTCGACTCCTATTGGTGCACGCATATTATATTTTATCCAATGGCAACAAAATATGGTGATATATAAAAATAAAATTGTAAATTTAAAAAAAATAAATAAATTATAGCCCACTGTTTCATTTAACACGTGTCAATTTCTAATTGAGTTTTTATATTGTCCCAAATTTGTGGGAGAATAAATGTATTTAGCGTATAAGTAAGAAGCTTATATTATATATACGTAAAATATGAGAAAATGAAGTCACAAGAGGACGGATTAATAATAATGGAAAAAATGGGTTGAACAAAGGAGGACAGAAAGGGAAATGACACTCTCTCAACGTGGGAGAATTTAATTGGCTGATTAACGTCAAGACGTGGCAAAAAGAAAAAGGACTCGAAAGAGTCTACACCTACACCTATTTTGTTGGTCGTACTGTCCACGCGTCCCAATCAAACGCTCTCTTCTTTTTTATTCCACTCTCTTCTTTTTTGCTGTTGTTTCGAGAACTACTTTCCTTTTTTTTTTTTTTTTGTAAAAAGAAAAAATATTGAAATGTTAAACACGGTCCCTATTATTTAGATATAATCTTTTTAAAGATAAAAATACCCTTTAATCTGACCGAAATCTTAATTTCAATTAAAAATATCTTAACCGAAACCAAAATTTCAACCAGACCAATTTTATGTCTGGTTGAAATCTTGGTTTCGGCAGAAATGTTCTGGACGAAACCAAGATTCCGGTCAGATCAAATTTTTAGCCTGGCCGAAATTTTGGCTTCGGCCAGGAGTGTCCTGGCCGAAACTAAGATTTCGGCCAGGCCAATTTTTAGCTTAGCCGAAATCTTTGTTTCGGCCAGGAGCGTTCTGGCCGGAATCAAGGTGATTCCGGCTAGACATAAAAAAATAAAAAAAAATTTAATAATTTTAAAAGTGTTTTCGTCTTTAAACAGAATGATAACTAAAAATTAGAAGACGGTGTTTAATAATACCCAAAAAAAAAAACTTACATTTCATTTTAATATTTTAAAGAACATTAACTTCAGTATACCAAACTTTTAATTCCATTAGAAATTTTAGCCATTTATTGTCATTCTATTATTTAATCTCAAAATTTAAATTGATATTGTGGGTCCAAAATATATTTATTTGCAAGTAATTTATTTAATGAAACAGCATATAAAAATACCCTAGGAGTACTAATTTAACATTTTTATAATGATGTTTATTCTAAAAGCGTCGTTAATGGTAAAGTAACGAAGGGTTGATAAGAATATAATACCACCGTTGTGAAAGGTTGATAAGAGTATAATATTATTAAATATGTTTATGTGCACTAACTTATTTAATGGCTATTTTTATGAGACCCACTCTAATATTATATTATTTATTTAATATATATATATTTTTTATTATTAAATAATAAAATAATAGATTATAGAAAAAGTGGATTCTATTAATTAAATTGTTGAGAGTTTAATTGAATGGGTAAAAGAGATTAATGGAATTAAGTTTATTATATTAAATGATGTGTCCATGATTTCTAAAGAGTGAAAAGTGAAATATGCATTTAAAGTTAATATGAAAAATTATTATAATTTAGTTTTATATTGTGGTAAAACATTTTTGATGTTTCCTGCACATTTTAATATATAAATTCTATTTTTTAAAAATATTATTTAATTCAGATTAAAAATATATAAAATTTTTTACTGAAAAAATATATAAATTTAATTATATCATAGTTACAAATATCATTTCAATGAACAAATTAATTTTAAATTTTAAATTTTTTTTATAGAAAAATTTAAAATTTGAAGATTATAAATATGGTTGAAGGCTTTCATATTTTTTTTATTACTTCATATAATATAAACAAAAAATTGATTAATTAGTGAAGGGTTGAATGGAATCATCTATATATAAATTAAACTCTCACAAGGTAACCTACTCAATTGTTTAATCAAATCCAGAAAAAAAGCTTTTTTCTTTCAAAAAAATTTATAAAACTAGATCCTTTTTTAGATCTATTTATCTATCCAACCCATTTTCTATTTTCTTACCAAATTAGACACTTTCACTTACTTTTTTCAAATATACCATTGTTTACCCTATTTTAAGATCTAACTCTTCTCATTTCTCACTTTCACATACATTTCATCCGTCGTTCATCACCTTCCAAATACACTCCCTGCTACGTTTGAATTCATCATTTATCATCCACCATTTTTTAATGGCAAAGGCGAAGAAAAAAAGGAAAGATAAAAAAAGAGGTATGTAAAACCATTTGTTTGTTTCTTTTTCTCTTGAAAGAATTGTCGCATTTAACCTAAAAGCAACAACTGTGGCAGATGTAATGAACTGTCGCATTTTATGCTAACGCGACAGATACGACAGCAGTAATCCCTAAATTATTTCTGTCGTATTTGTCGTGTTTGAGATGAATGTGACGGGTTGTGGTAATTGCGAGCTGGTTTTTAGTGCCTCTAATTTTCTTTTCTTTTGCAGAATGACTCTTCTAAAAGAAGTAAGACGGAAACGGATTACATGTATGGGGAAACTATTAGATCTGATACTCATGTGACTGTCAGATTCAACATCGTTTCAGGAGTAAGACGGAGGCTGATACGTGTTCGACATGAAGTAGGTGTTTAAATCATCCTCTTAAAATCGTCGCATTTAACCTAAATGTGACAAATACGACAGGGTTAAACCTAAAACACACATGTCGTATTTTTCGCGTTTGCGACTATTGAAGTAATGTTCAAGAGCTTAAAGCCTAGTCAGGATGAACAGAAACCTCCAGCAATGTAGGAGAAATGTCTCCGATTATATAAAATTTTCGACACTAACTTCTCTATCATGCAAATGCTGAAAGACATGTACGGAGAAACTATTGAATCTGATGTTCATGTTACTGTTAGATGCAGCAATAGTTCAGGAGTAAGACGAATATTGATTATATGTACGAGTATAAAACCGCTTTTGGAGCCTCTCATTACTCCAGAAAGAATCACTTGATCTGTGTAACAGTGGAGATCGAAGCAAACGGAGTTGTATTCACTGCGATATCCCATCTGTTTGTTCGTCTTCCTTATAAAAGAATCATCGCATTTAACCTAAATGTGATAAATGCGACAAGATTACGCCATGGACGCACTTTGTTGTGTTTGCGACGACTAAAGTTAAAGCAGGAGAAGTCGTTTCTATCAAATTTTTATATGTCTTGTCAGGATAAACTTCTGAAATCAGAGTAGGAGAAGTCGCTTATATCATGCAAATACAGAAAAGTATGTGTGAATGTAGTAGATGTTACTGTTATAGTAGATGTTACTGTTGTATGAATATAGTATATGTTTCTGTTGTACTAGATGTTACTGTTGTAGCAATTGTCGTATTATGTCTGTTGTATTTTTGTATCAAATGGGACTACTGCGACATTAGAATTTGTATTTATAAATATATTTCTCTTGTATCAAATGGGACTACTGCGATTCTTGTATCAACAGATATATATTTCTCTTCACATGGAAACCAAACTGATTGTGAACCTGTTGCATTTAAAGAAAATACGATAAATGCGACAGGTGTCTTTATGGTTTAATTCTAACCTTAAACCCTTTGTCGAACAACACCAGCGAAAAATCAAAACACACAGATCGGCAAAATATATCCATTAAAAATCGATGAAATAATGATAGTGCATGTCTCACTAGATTGTATTCATTAATCCCTCACATGGATTGTATTCATTAGTCTTCTAAATGGGAGATTAACGAGTACAATCCAAGTGGGGGATTGACGAGTTCAATATTACTTAAAATAAATGGTGTAATTGACGTAGAAGGAAGAGCTGTGTGATATGAGTTTAAAAACTCATATTCGATTCCCTTTCTCTAGTATTTTTAATTGTGTTTTTGTTACGTGTTTGTGTGTTTTCGTACTGTTCTTTGTTGTTTTTGTTTATTTTAGGGAACTCGGATGTGATTTGGAGTGAAG
>CAOJCR010248032.1:0-10346 GCA_948330485.1 Euphorbia neoarborescens | reverse complement strand
GGTACAAAAATACTTGTGCCCAACCATCCTCTCCAACATCTGGTTAATAAACGGTAGTAGAAAGTGGTCCTTATGGGTAGCATTATTTAGTTTACTACAATCAATGCATACCCGCCATCCAGTAACCTTTCTGGTGGGAATTAATTCCCCTTTTTGTTTTCCACTACCGTTCTCCCACCCTTTTTAGGGACACACTGAATCGGATTGACCCACTTACTATCAGAGATTGGCAAAATAATACCTGCATCAAGGAGTTTAATTACCTCTGCTCTTACCACCTCCTTCATGTTCGAATTTAAATGACACTATGGTTGCATGCACGATTTACCTCTTCCTCAAGAAATATCTGATGTGTACAGAAGGTGGGGCTGATTCCCTTGTTATCGTGGATCGTCCACCCAAATGTCCCCTTGTTCTTCCGAAGCACCTCCAGAAGATCCGCTTCCTATTCACCTATAAGACAAGAAGAAATAACCACAGGTAAGCTAGATGGGGGACTCAAATAAATGTACTTTAAGTTACTAGGCAAAGCTTTTAATTCGAGAGTAGGGGGCTCCTCAAGAGATGATTTTAGAAGCAGCTTGATCTCCCTATCCAGCTTCTCGAATTGGTGCTCTGCCCAAGCACACTTTTCAGAAGGAGATGAGTCCAATAAACTCTCGACTTCCTTTTCCTTAATCTCCACTTCTTCCAGGCTCTCTAAGAAGGTTTCTGATGCATCCCTGCAAAATTCCTCAACACACATATCAATGGGAGAAAACGCATCAATAAAGTTACAATTACCAACATCAGAAGGATACTTTATGGAATTGTAGACATTGAACTCCACCTCCTCGTCTTACAACCAAAGGATTAGTTTACCTTGCTTGACATCTAGAATTATCCTATCGATTGCCAGAAATGGCCTACCTAAGAGGTTTGGCACTAAATTGTCCTCTTCCATATCCAGCACGATAAAATCCGTCAAGAAGATAAACTTGCCCACCTTCATGAGAACATCCTCTACAACTCCTTACGGTCATGCTATATACCAATCCGCCAGATGGAGTGTCATGTTCATTGGCTTTGGATTTCCCAGTCCAAGCTTCCTGAAAAGAGACAAAGGCATAAGGTTAATACTAGCACCAAGATCACAAAGAGCATTCTAAATTTCTAAATTCCCAATTTGGTAAGGAATCGTGAAACTCCCTTGGTCTTTCATCTTTGGTAGTAGCTTATTGGTGATGATTGCAGAGCATTCCTCTGTCAGGGTAACTACCACGTCTCCTCCAAATCTCCTCTTACCTGTAAGGATCTCTTTTAAAAACTTAGCATAAGTGGGCATCTTCTGGAGTGCCTCTACTAATGGAAGGTTAAATTCAAGTTTATTAAAGATTTCAAAAAATTTGGAGTAACTTCTGATCAAGCTTCTCCCGCTTCAACCTTTGCGGGTATGGAAGCTTAGGAACAAAGGGTTCCCCTCGATCAGCACTCTTATCAGTTTTAATGGAAATAGGAGAATCAAAAACAGGCTTGGGGTTGCTTACCTCTCCCGATTCCTTACTTACCTGCCCGGGGTTGTCTGAATTTTCACCAACCGGTTGATTTACCTCTTTACCATTTCTCAATGTGATAGCTTGAGCTGACTCCCTCGATCAGTTCTGAGGGTTCTGCTCGGTATTTCTCGGAAGAGTGCCAAAAGGTCTTGATTACGTTTCCCTTATTAGCTGAGCCACTTGATTCCCCAAGTCCCTACAAAAAGCTTCGTTATCCGCCATCCGAGTGGTGTTCTCCATTAACTTTGCCAAAATATCCTTCAGCATTGACATTATCGATTCCTCCTGGTTTGGTGGTGGAGTTCGTAGCTATAGGGGATGCTTGTACTCTAATGCTAGGGCCTTACCTAAACCCTGGTTCCTGTGCTCAGAATAGAACTCGGAAGAAGGTCTCAACATGTTATCATTGTTAGCATACGACATATTGGGGTGTTGGTACCTTCTTTCATAATTGGAATTGTAAGAACTGTATTAATTACCAGGGTAGTTAGAATTATTATACCTTTCCTGACCTCCCACGTAATTCAAATTCTCACCTTCCTAGGAATAAAATTCATTCCTCTGGCATTCCTGACTTGGGTGATCTCCTCCAAAAGTCACATGCATTACCGGCTTCTGTATCTCAAGGGCATTCAACTTTGCCATCATCATATCCATCTTCTTACTCATATCTTCCATTGTGGGATTAGGCTGTCTCACTGAAGCCATATCTACATC
Organism: Euphorbia neoarborescens; assembly: GCA_948330485.1. Taxonomy (NCBI): domain Eukaryota; kingdom Viridiplantae; phylum Streptophyta; class Magnoliopsida; order Malpighiales; family Euphorbiaceae; genus Euphorbia; species Euphorbia neoarborescens. Next base: position 8,094 of record CAOJCR010248032.1, on the reverse strand, counting down.
TCGCCTATTTGGTGTATCCTCGATCCACATCATGCTCTTTCTAGCCATGCCTTAAATAAGTGCTTCATATCGCTCCGCTGACAATTTAAATATATCTCCCCCTACAAAAGAATCAACCTGTGCATGGTTAGTAGCAGTTAAACCATGATAAAATATACTAACCAGGTCGAATTACAGAATGTTGTGGAGAGGGCAGTTGCAGAGCATCCTTTTGAATCGAGACTACGCTTCATTCATTAATTCTATCCCACACTGCTAGAAAGCATTGATCTTGTTCTTTAGTTGAATGGTCTTTGATGGAGGGAAGTAATAGGCCAAAAATTGGTCTGCCATCTCATTCCACGAAGAGACTGTACCAGGTCTCAATGAATCGTACCACACTATTCCTCCTCCATTCAGAGAGAATGGAAATAACTTCAACCTTATAGCATCCTGGGGCACTCCATTCATCTTGACTGTATTGGTAACCCTTAGAAACTGCCTCAAATCGACGTTGGGGTTTTCGAAAAGACCGCCACTTAATTGCCCAATATTCTATACCATCTAAATCATACTGGTCTTCAGTTTAATGTTGTTGGCGGTAATGGCCTGTATGATCACTCCTTCAATGTCTCCAGGTTCGTAAGGAGCCATCAGGTCTGCCATAGGCCTACCATCTCCGATTGGCTATCTGTTCAGTGCTCTGTTCTCTCGCTCCCTCATCTTCTGTTCCTGTCTTTCCCTTGTCTCTTGCTCTAATCTTTCCCTCCTTTTATTTTCCAGCTGCTCCCTCGAACTGCTCCATTGAAGCTATCATATGTATTACCTCTACTCTGACTTCTTCAGGTTCCATCTTTGAAATTTGATTTCTATGCTCCTTTCTTAACCTGCGACAAGTTCGTTCAATTTCAGGGTCAAACTCTATCAAATCAGAATCAATAGCAGAGGAGCAAGTTTGCATAAAATAGAAAAAAGAAAAAGAAAACCAAGATTACAAAACTCAATCAAATTTCAAAGAAAACCAAGATTACACACCAAAAATGAAAATAAATATAAACAAAAAAACAAAACATTACAGAATACAAAACTCAATCCAACTAATCAACCTTTGGTCCGATGTTGCAAGAAATAAATCCCCAGCAACGGCGCTAAAAACTTGAAGCCGCTCAAGTATACACTTAAAAAGTGTCTCTTTAAGGGACGATGTACCCCGTCGATGTCAAGTAATAATCTGGTAAGACCAGGTATCAATCCACGGGATTTATACCATAAGCATCAGTCTACTCGGTATCCTACTTGTTCAAGCAGAAATATAAAATTGGGTAATTAAACTAAACTATGCTAAAACTAAACTAAATCTAACCTAAGTGATCCAGAACCTATAATTTCCTTAAAATGAAATGTAATGGGGTTCAAATCAACAATAAACTCAAACTAATGTATGCATGCTACGCATGCAAAAGGATTTTGAATCCGCAAACTAGGTTTATTGGCGCCTAGCCTATTTCTCTGTTTATAAGTGGTAGGACTAGTTCCGGGGTTCAAAAACTAAGGGTCCACAATGTCATGGGTGTGTCAATTCCCTACCATTTTTGGGGTACCAAACCCGATAAGACCAGACTTATATGAAACTCAACAAATAAAAACTAAGGAAGTACGAAAACGAAAGCAATCACAATAACAGTAAACACACATAAATCAAATAAGAATATTATTAACAAGAGATGAAAAGAGATAGAATGTAACACCAATCCAGAACTGAGTTGCGTTTCACAACTAGTTAAAAGTAACATGAATAGAGAAGAAAAACTGCCCTTGAAATGTACCATTAACCAAACTCCGGTAGTTGAAACTAAATCGGTGGAGAAAATCTCCACAAACAAGAGCCAAGTTATAGAAATAAAATTCCTCTAAGTAAAAACCCTAGTCTGAGAGAGAGGAGAAGAAAATTGAGAATGTTTGATACCCTAAAACTGAAAAATATTGTTCTATTTATATCTTTTGCTAACAGGAAAATAAACCCAAAATAAATCTGATTTCTTATGAATATGTGACTCAAACACGACTCGTGTTCCCTTACATGCGAGTCGTGTTCCTTGGCCTGGAAAAATCTTCATGTTTTATTACCATTCACACGAGTCGTGTATGCCTCCACATGAGTCGTGTTTATCTCTCTGGAAAATCTAGTGCCTAGCCTTCAATTCACGTGAGTTGTGTTTGATCTAACACGAGTCATGTGCCTTCCACACGAGTGAGATTCTATGCTATATGAGTCATGTCCCTTTTCTCGCTCCATTTTTCCTTGGCTATCACTTACATGACTTGTGTTCAATGCCACACGAGTTATATTCATTACTTCCTTGCTTCTGAACTTTCTTTTCAATGTCGCTTTGCATGGGTTTTGGGATCCCGACTCAAGCCCTGTCCAAACAAACACAAATACCCATAAAGGCATCAATGAAAAAGAAACACTACATAAAACTAATCACAGAAAAAAAAAAAAGTAAGCTAAAACACACAGAAATGTCACAAAACATCTAAAATGCTAAAACAGTAAGAAAACACAAAACAAGACAACCGAGTATGTAAATGCTACAAAAACCTCACCGAATATATCAAAATCAGAGAGAAAAGATAAGGTCAAATCCAACCTCATAAGTTCCTAAAGGAATAAACCTTAATTGCTTAAGGAATTGTTCAGTTTTTTCAAACCCTTTTCAAAAATCAAACCTTTCGTTCATGTTTTACACAAACCCCTCAGCCCGCATTCACATGCACATTTTGTTTGAGATGTACTTCCTCTGAAAACCTTTTAGTCACTTCTAAGGCAAAAGGTGTTTTGGAAAGAATTATCTCATCCCCTTAGGAAACATTTCTATTTTCAACACATTTTTATCAAGTTAAAAAGACTTGTTGATTTTTTCTCAAACTTTAATTTTCGAAAGGAAGTCCCGCTTTCAAATTTGTCGTCCACTTACAATTGTGTTTTCCTAAAGTTCAATCCCCTCTCCGAATGATTGAATCTCTTAATTTTAGATCCCAATCTTCCCTTCAAAAGATTGTGTTCCTTGACTCCTTATTTGACATTCAATTCCCTCTTCAATCTATTAAATTTCTCAATTTTTAGTCCAGTGCCTTCCTTTATGGGCTGTATTTCTTTTCGTTCATTATCATTCCTCATTCAAACAGTTTGCATTTACTTTCATCATTAGTCGAAGGGGAAAAATTTTTGTTTCCAAAATAGTCGATTAAGTGATGAAAGCATTAGACCATCAAATCATTGCACGGATACTTGTTTGATAGACAAGTCTAGGGGAAAAACTTGTACTAAGACTTGTGTTCTAGGGAACCATCGCACTTTCAAGAAGGTTTCATATCTGTAAGATTGATGAATTTGAATAATCCATGTTGAAGGAATACCCCTGGATTCAAGATAATCCACATTAAAGATACCTCAGGATTAGGGAAATATATGTCAAAGCAGTTTCTGAGTCTTTAAAAGAATTGCCCGGTGGATCAAACCACACCGGCTTGACATTCAGGTAAGTATTTCCCATGCTCTCTATCGTGTTTCTGCATTCAGGAAACGAATCCAGTTACATAAGGGCAACTGTGAGCAAGGGATTTTTCTCGAGTTTGTAATGATTTGGCATTTTGTCAGCCTATGTTGTGATTTTCTGATTAAGAAGCTTAATAAATATGATTTTATTTTCAAATTTAATTTATGAAATTTAAAAATATTTTCACCGGTTGATATTGGATTAATTTTGTTTTTTATGTCAAAATTGCTTGTTATCATTAGGATAGACCATTCTGTATTTGTATTTATTTGTCTATATTTTTGTATTCTCTGTGCATTTTCGTTGTGTGAAAATTTTTTTTAGTATAAATAAAAATAATAATAACAAATAAAAATAAAAATGTAATATTTGGAATATTTTGGTCCTTAAATGCTAGAAGAAAAAGTTAAAAATTGAAATGGAGAAAAAATAAGGACCAAAAGTGCAAAATAAAGGAGGGATGGAAAGAAGAAAGGAAGGAAAGAAGGAAGGATAGAAATAGGTCAAAACAACGTCATTTTGGTAAGGGTTAAAAACAAAAAAAGGAAATGAAAGTTGGCAGTGGTAAGATGGCTAAATGTGGGTTTCCTTCATGTTGGCATTATACCAATAGTATTTTTACATAGAAAAACAAAGAAGCAAGTGGGCAAAATCACAGAAGGGAGATTGCAGTATGGGTTTTCCCTTTCTTCTATTTTTGACCAGTAGATATCAATAAAAGCAGGAGGGTAGTTGGTTTCATTTTGGTTTTTGTCACTAGGAGAAGAAAATGAAAGCCCGTCTTCTCTCTTTATGAATTTTGGGGCTTGATTTTGGCCAAAAAGAAAAAGAAAGATAGTGAAAGGGACCTTAGAGAGAAAAGAGTTTTGACGATTGACAGAGCTACGATTTTCAGTGGTATAGAATCAAAATAAAAAAGAAGACTGGGAGAGCTGCAATGTCAATAAATAGAAGAAGATCTACAATTCAGAAAAGAGAGATCAATTAAGAAAGGAAGTTGTTATTTTCTAATAAAAGGGAGAGAATTGAAATAGAAATCAGTGAGTATATCAATTAATTGAAAAGGAAATCAGTGAGGATTTCAGTTGGGTAGCAACAAAAAGAAGATGAGAGAACTATTTTGGTGAAACGAACGATTTCGACCAAAATCTTAGGGAAGAATGGAATGATCACCGAAGTTGTGTTCATCGACAGAGATAGCATTCATGATTGACTAGATACCGAGAACCAAAGTCATGGAAATCATTAGAGTTTCCTATAAGTAAACGAATCTTTTCATCGAAGGGATTGAATCTGATATGGTTGATACATGTGTTACAAACTCTCTTTATGTTTGCTTATTTTCCTGCCGTCGATCGATTTCGGTTCTGTTTTATTTTGGATTCATCTTTGTTCCAATTGACTGCCAATGATCAATTTTAGCTTCAGCTTTATTTATTCGATTGACTATTGTTGATTAATTTCATATTGTTTGATTTGTATTATTATTTTTCATGTTTTGTTACTTTTGTTCAATCAAATTTTTGCCTGTTTTTTTTTTATTCAATATTGACATTTGCCTATGTTTTGATTTCTTGTCTGCATGTTGTTTTCATTTTCACTTTGTAAAATACCAATTTCGAATGTTGTTCTGGATTTTGATATTATTTTACTTAATATCAATTTTGAGCTAGTGTTCTTGATTTTTCCATTATCCTTTATTCGTTCAATTTTAATTTGTTGCTCACGATTTTGATATTATTCTATGTAATGTCAGTACGAGTGTTGTTCATATATATTTTTTCTGTTTTATTTACAATCCATGTTTTGTTAGAAATTCAAAATGGTTTTAGTATATTTTGATTTCATGTTTTGTGTTGATATATTAGTGTATTTAGTTTGTCCTATAAAAGGTTTGTATGCTTTCAAATGTTTTGTGTAAAAGATTTTCATTAAGTTTTGTAAGCAATGTTGATTTTTGTATGTTATTCCAGTATGTTATTTAGAGTAATTTATTTGTTGTTTGAGGTATTTGATTATTTATCACTTTTCTTTGTCAGTTCCTGTTGAAAGTTTTATCCTTAGTTAACATTCTTTTTAAACATTTACAGTCACTTAGTCTAAAATCCAGTTTGGCCATAGTTTGTTTGTTTGCAATGTCTAGTCTGTTCCCTTAACTTTTAGAAAATCGAAAATAATTTTGTTTTTATTTATGCTTGCCATTTTTTTACCACCATTAGACCTATGATTTTGTTTCCCAAATTCTTTTGGAAGTCGACTTTAAATCTTTTGAATAGATTTCAATTTGTCAACCAGCACCACTGTAGATGACCGCCTTCATAGGTGATTCGTCTTACAGTAAGGTGTTCAGGTTTAAGGACGCAGTTCCATCAAACCTAAATATACTTTCAAAATCCAAATTTTCCTTTTAAAGGTTAAAAATCTTTTTTTATTTCATTGAGCTTCTCAACAATTTGGGGTTAAATCCACATCCTTCAAAGGTAAAAATCTGAGACCTATTAAATCTCGAAACATGCATTTTCACATTTTGAATATTTCTTATTTTGACATTTTGGAGTCATTTTTACTCTTATCATTTGTTCTTATTATTTGTGTGTTGTATGAGATTGTTCAAAGACCTAGATTTAAATTTTTGCAATTTAAATTTCTGTAAATACATATGCATCTAGAAAGCCATGCTGGGAAGCCGATATTAGGGCCGCTAACACAGTGCAATGAAGAATATCCTCGAGTTTCTGGATATTCGACCCATTTTCGTGCATGTAAAAAAATAAAATTGGGCCAAATTGCTTTAAAGAGAAAATAAATTTCCAGTCCTATTACACGTGTTTCAAATATAGTTTTCTAGGTCTAATCGGATCAAATCTACCAGGTTTATTCGACTACCCCCTATTATTGATGATCCCGAGTTATCGTGTCTTTCTAATCAAAAGCTTGTTATTTTACGTGTCTTATTTAAGTCCTACGTGTTTATTTATTTATTTATGAATATTGAATGTATTGATTTAACTATTTATTTATTTTTATTATCTTTAAATATTTATATATTTTATGCATGTGTACCCCCATTTCCCATTTTGGTTTATTGTAAATTCCCCTAGCATTGATTTATTCGTTTTATTGGGTTGTATACTTATTTTAATATTATGCACTTATTTATCTCTTTTTTCAAGTGCGCTCACCCTAAACTAGAAATAAAATTAATTTAGGGTTTACAAATAAAATACTTTGTTTTAAAATGTTGTTGATTTTATTCAAAAATGTCTTTTGAAAAAGGATAAGTAAATGCCTTATCCGAACCCGAACTCTGGTAAATGGTGTTGGATTCGTACTTAGGTTTCAAGTAAGTGGAGCTTTGAACAGGGTGGCGACTCCAAATATCGTTTTTTAGAGTTTCAAGTTTGAATTTCTTCTAAAACCGTTTTCATCTTTCAAATTTGGTTTTCAAAATAAAACCCTTGAGCACATATTCACATGCGTTTTGAACTAAGGAATTTCTCAATGGAAACCTTGTCTCGCTTTTTACGTGGAAGTTCTTCATAAAGAAATTTACCTTAAATCGCTTAAGGATGATATCATTTTCTAAATCATTCTCCAAACCCAACTTCATTTCAACCAAAACTCCTAGGCTCGCTTTCACATGCGTGTTTTGTTTGAAAGGTTCTTCCTCTGAAAACATTAAGGTCACTTTTATGGCAAAAGGTGTTTTGGAAAGAATTATTTCATTTGCTTAGGAAATGTTTTTACCTTCATTGTCTTTTCATGAAGTCGAAAAGACTTGTGTTCCCCCAAACACTAATTTTTGAAAAGGAAGTCCCGCTTACAAAAAAGGTCATCCGCTCACATTCAGTTATAACCTATATTCTAGGCATTATAGTATCTCAATAATGGATAATTTAGCTAGTTTTTGGCATTTTCGTGTTGCATATCATGTATTTTTTGGTTTTTTATTTCATCTTGGTTTTGTGTATAAATTGGTTTATTTTGTGTTTGTTTTGATCTTTCTTTTTTCTGAGGTTTCTAAGACTAAGGGCATGTTTATCTTTACCCATTTCTTAAGATTAAAGTGCAGGGGATTGAGACCCGAGATAAAGAAATTTAGTGATGGGATTGAAGTCCATTGATGGTACATAAAATGGATCACATCTTTGGAGGCACATTTGAGAGTGTCGGAAGCTGAATTTGAGGATGGATCCTAAAGGAAGATTAAATTTCATTTTCCAAGATTTTCAACGGATCTAAGATGACAAGAATCGGAGATCGGATGAGAAAGCTATGACTGATCAAAGTTGCTAAGGAAAAGAAGGATGGGCTAACACGGCGAGTTAGATTGCAAAGTGGAACATGCTGGAACTGGCATAAGCAAACAAGTAGGAATGTGTGCACAATATGGTGTGTGAACTTGGGGCGGTTATTGATAAGGTCGTTTCAGACCTTATATTCTAAGCCTTATTAAATCTTGATTAGGGTTGACTTGACCAAATTCTTATCATTCTTGTGTCGTTTTATGAGTATTTGTCGTGTTTTTATTTAACTTAGGTTTTGCTTAGTGTTA
>CAOJCR010244710.1:0-10040 GCA_948330485.1 Euphorbia neoarborescens | reverse complement strand
GTTCCTAATGTTTTCAAGCGGTATCAATGCAATAAACATAAGTCTAATCTAAACTATCCTAAATTATCCACTTCGATTTCTTATTGCGATAACCTGAAAGTCAAACAAAGCTATTTTCCCAACCTAAGAACAATAATGGGGATTTAACTACTTACTACACAAGCAATTAATTTTAGGTTAATTAACAACCCTAGATCATGCAAAACTACTTATTGATTTTGCGTATCCACAGGTCTTGTGTTTCCTTAGTTTGTGATTCCTTGTTTAGAGGCAAACTAATTCATAGGAATAGGAATTAATTGGTTCATATTCCCACGATTTCTCAAGCCAATGGTTTCCCAAGGTTTAGTCAAGGTGGAACCTCAAATATGTTCATTTAAGAGATAAAGAACCTCACGAGACCAAAATAATCAATAGCATGCAATTCATGAGAAGAAAATAAGTTAAGATCTAAAACAATAAGACTTAATTCATAAAATAGCTATGGAAAGAGTTAATGACATTCAATCGCATCAAATAGTGGTAAGCGGCCTAATTAAATGAAAAAGTGAAAAGATTTAAGAAAAACTTATACCCTTCTACTCGATCAAACGGGCAAAAAATTGTATCCGTGCGAATAGGGTTGTCAAAACAAGTTGATAGGTGATAAACGTGTTGTGTCAATCAACTCTCGTGACACTATAAGGGTCAACCCTAACCCAACCATTTAATAAACGAGTCTTGTCGTGTCGGCCTACGAAAAATCCATGTTGGGTCACGTGTTGACACTATTATCCGTTTAATAAAATCCATGTTGGGTCACGTGTTGACACTATTTCCAAAATCTATTTCTCTCTCTTCTTGCACAAATATAAACAGAAAAATACAATAGAATTTATCAAAAATACACAGTTCTTAAAAGCCTCATTATTAAGTTTTATTAGTTTGTATTTCATCAGATTAACAATTAGTTAATCCAACTTTATATTAACAGTTGCTTTGATAAAATATTCTGAGACAGAAACTCCTAGTGAAGAAACGATATGAAGGCAAAACCTACGAAAGAAAGAACCTAAACAGTCCGATGAGACACCCGAAGTTTCAAAGAATCATCCACTCTCAATTTACAAGAGGAGGAGTCCCTTGTGCAATGCACTTAACAGCATGGACCACAGTGGATTCCACATATATGGTCCACCCATAACTATAGAGATCAAAGTAATTATACTAGTAATCTATAGATGAATAGAATGAAGTAAATAAATGAGCAGCGGAGTCAGAAGAAATACCTTTCTTTTATATTTTTGGATGAGAGGATGAGCAACGGGAAGGAGTTGGTGGTTTCGCGGTGATTTATATTAGATGATCAGTGGCAAGGGTAGACAGATGATGAGAGTAGTTGCATAGTGGTGGAAAAGCAGTGACAAGGGTGGTAGGAAAAGGATGAGCAACGGATGGCACTACAGAGAGGGAGAGGGAGAGGTACAGAAGGGAGAGAGAGATTATTAGGTTTAGGTTAGTGGGGTAAGTAATTAAAACTTTTATTTATATTAATAAATATTTTATTTAAATGGGTTGGATCATGAGTTTATGAGTCAACCCTTGAACCAACCCGTTTATTAAACATGTTCATCGTATCGACCCATTTATGACCCTAACCCTTTAAGGCTCAACCCTAACCCTTTTAAATCCTGTGTTATACGGGTCGTGTTATCATATCGTGACACATTTTGATAGCCCTACATGCGAAGATGATTAATGATAAAGGAGTCAATCTTAATGATCGCTACTCACACATGGGGAAGATCTCACAAAAGAAAACACAATCTTTGAATGAAATAAACGAGAATAAATCACAGTGAAAAAGAAACAGATGGCTCCCAAATTCTCTCCAAAATTAAATGAGATAACATTCCAAGAATAAAGAATACCTAATACATAAGAGTGCTTAAAAATTAAATAGAAAAATAAAGTCCTAATCTAATTACATTTCTCTTACTACGCAGCTATTATACAAGAGACGACGGGTCAAAATGACATGAGGTCATGCCACGTTTCTGTCAAAATATTCTCTTTTCCAATCGCTAGTGACACGACGTGCTAGAATGACACAAGGTCGTGTCACCTTTCTTCAAGTTTCTTCTTAGCTTAGTCCTCTAAAACACGACGTGTCATATTAATATGAGGCTGTGTCAACCTTCTGTCCACTTATTTAGCTTTTCTCCTTAGCATGACATGATGTGTCAGAATAACAGGACGTCATATGAATCTTTTGTCAAATTTTGCTCTTTTACTCCTCTAATGACACGACATGTCCAAATGATATGAGGTTATGTCACTTGTCTGTCCACCACTAGAACTCATCCTTCAATGACTCTTGTGCTCCACTTTTTGGTCCCGATCCTAGTAATTATCTCTCATAGACACAAAGACACATCAAGGCACCAATATACTAGATTCAAATATACACAAACACGATATTTATCCAAATATGAGTCAAATTGTACAAAAATAACTAAAAGAACATGAAAACTCACTAAAGACTAAAAACATAAAAATCACGCAAAAGCATAAAACAAAGCATGCAAATATCATACAAACATCACCAAATGATACAAACTTATGCCAAGAATATAAGGTCTAAACCAACCTTATCAACACTTAAGACCTTGCTTATCCAGAAGCAAATAAATAGAACTTAGGACTAAGATATCTTCTTTTGCCTGAAAACCCAGCATCAAATTAACAACACCATTTCCATCACACCCTAAGCATGCAACATAGTTTTCAATGATAAACAAGATGCATATAGATAACTACCATTCAGCTCATACACTTGTTAATTCTACATTGATCAAACAAAAAAGGAACGTTTAGAGTTTATACAACCATATTGCATACCTCATAAGATATCTCTCATTTTACTCCATCTTTCATGGTAACACAAGTAATTAAAATTAATCACGTAAAATACACATCACATAGTGATCTTGATGGAAATCTTAGCACAGTCTTTAGATCAATAAAGAAAAATCAAAGATCCCTTTGGGCTTGTAATGTTAGAGGTTAAGGGTTTGGTAGTTAAAAGTCCAATTGAGGTTTATAACCCCGTATTCAAGTCATACAATTGTTAATTAGCTAAGTCACGAGCATATACACACATTTTAAATTACCATTCCCAAAATTTCTATCTCTCTCTTTTTTTCTTTTCAAGAGTAAGCAACTTAAAAGAATTAAATAACTATAATGAGGGTCCATATTTCACACATAAACATCATGAATAGTTTCGATAAAATTGAAGAAATTCGGATGTGAGAATTTGAGAGCATACTAACGAAAGATTATACGAATTAAAGTCCCTTGAAAGTAATTGGATGTAAGTTCAAAAATGAAGTATTACCCCAAGCCCACAATGCCACTCTTTATCTTGAGCCATCCCCTCAATTACAAGATAAGTTGCTTAGCTAATTGTGACTTAAAACAAGGAGAGGATGGTTTAAAGGACAAAAGCAAATTGACGAAAATGGGCTTGTATCGGTAAGGTGTGAGCCTTGTATTATGTTTATAAAGAACAATCGGATAAAGCTCAAATAGGGGGGTCTCTAAGGATAATTAGCAATGAACAAGGTTAGAAAGGCATAATTTACAAAGTGAAAGTGTGTACATATGTGGTTATACCTAAGGATCTCTACATGCTTCCCTTTATTGAATCTAAGTGCAAAACGCACACTAAGTTCTATGATCTAGTACATAATGCATAAGTACCCTAAAAAAGAGTAAGACCGATGTGAAATAGTCCTTTATAGCTCAAATCCTTACTGTACATTTAAAAGGTGTAAGTGTTGGTCGTGTGACTCAACCATTGTTCTAGATTATAATCACAATTCAAAAGTTGAAAATGTGTGAATAAGGTCGAACCACTACATACATTCTATTATACCAAATCAACACATGACTCAACACACAAGGAGTAATAATAAATAGCATAAGAAGCTACTTGCATCATCAAAGTTGCAAATTTCAAGCATTTACCATAAAAGACTAAGCATTAAGGTCCTTCGGTGATAGCTCAACATAAGTTTAAGCACATGGTAACATACAAGTACACACAATCATGCAAAAATCAAAATAATACAATCAAACATAAAACAAATAAAAGCAAAGGAATTGAATTCAACCCAGATTACATGACTCAACACTTAAGGAGTAATAATAAATAGCATAAGAAGCTACTTGCATCATCAAAGTTGCAAATTTCAAACATTTACCATAAAAGACTAAGCATTAAGGTCTAACTTCGGCGATAGCTCAACATAAGTTTAAGCACATGGTAACATACAAGTACACACAATCATGCAAAAATCAAAATAATACAATCAAACATAAAATAAATAAAAGCAAAGGAATTGAATTCAACCCAGATTAAGTAAAGGAATTAAATTCACCCTAAATGTAAAATAAAACACAACAATCAAAGTAGAAAACTTAAAATAAAAAAAGAAAAGGTAAGAAGGAACCTTTCCACTCCCTACTTAAAATCGCACTTACTCCTGAAAGTACAAGGGAAGTAAGGGATTAAAGGGTGGATGGGAAGGTTTACCTCTCAATAGCTATGGCGGCACGTGAAATCCTCCAAGTGGCCTATGCGATCAATCATTTGGTTCTTCCACTAGGTATCCTGTTGCTACCTCTCATACTATTAGTGCTGCCACTACACCGATTCATCGCTAGATTATCCATTTGTTCCATAAGTGCATCCATACGTGCCTCCATACACATCTCGAATGCGGGTCGTGTAGAATCAGGCTTTGTGTGCTTTGTAGTGGGTTGATCTTCTTCATCCCCCTCCTCCTCCTCCTCATCGGTCCATTCTATGTCTTCATCACCTACCTGCATGGGTTGCTTTTCCCGTTTGATTAGGGGCATGCTATAAGAACAATTTGACCCATAGAAATGATGCACAATCCTAGTCAATATATTTCCTAGGCCTAAATATCGGAGTTATTTTCTTTTTATGGACTAATGGAAGAGATCGACCAAATAATGTCCCATATGTAGACAGTGGCCCAATAAGACACGACACAAGATGAGTAACTCGAACTTATTGATTTTATTAGACGCTGACTTCCCACTGAAGTTGAAGTTCACAAATTTATGCACTAAAAATAACAAAAATGAGTTAAAATCTTATGCCTGCAAATTCTTCAAATTATATGGACCTTGACCATGTTCGATCCAGAATTTGCAGGGGCCTTCCCCTTCAGGCCACATGAACACTCCCCCCTCTATACCTACTATGTGACCTAATTATTCTGAGTCTAATTCATGCATATATCCAAACAACTGGAACCGTAATGTTTTTTTTCCAAAGTATTAGAATTCAAAGATGTTTTCAATATAGTGTAGAATTCTAAAGTTAGGTCCTTATATGAATAATTTTGAATACAAATAAAATCATCACACCTTACGCCCATAATAAAATTCATTAAATCACCCTCTACCCCATCATCTTGGATTGAATGAAATTTTATAGTTTGGTAAGGTACAATGGATAAAATAGACAAGATTCAAACTCCTTACCTCCATCTGAAGAATGAAATGGCAAGGGACAGTTTTACTTATGGGATGCAGCTGTGAGGGGTCTCATACGGGATGTAGGTGCCAGGGGTCAGCTTCCTCATTTTGGTGTAAGGGTTTCGAGCAAGGAGCGGTCGTGCTCTTTCTTACAACCAACTTTGTACTCGCCAAGATGAATTAGAGGAAAGGTTGAAGAAATTTGTAGAAGAAGAGGATTAAGGATTACTAGAGGAGAGAACTTAGGGTTATTTTCGAGAGAAAGGTTTCAAATTGGGGAAAATCTGAGTGTTGTACAGAATGGGTTCAATAGATTTAAATGAATCTTACCCTTCACACAGTTTATCTCGTGCTTAAATTATTTTCCAGACAGGTGACATGACCTCGTGTGAAAATGACATATTGTGTCACCCTGCATTAGCAATCTCCTTTATTTGATAGTAAGGTGATACGACCTCATCTCAAAATGACACATTGTGTCACCTTATGACCTATCTCTCTTATTTTGATAGAAGGGTGATAAGAACTCGTGTCAATTTGATATGTCGTGTCACCCATAAACTCAATTCTCTCATTTTTGGCATTAGGGTGGCACGAACTCATGTCAAAATGACACGTTGTGTCACCCATAAAATTAATTCGCCTATTTCAACAGTAAGGCCACATAACCTCCTGTCAAAATGACACATTGTGTCACCCATAAAATTTATAACTATGAGTTTGGCTGTTGTGAGCAGATAACATATTCGAAAGATGTTACGAAGCACACCAGGTGAAACAAAATGTTCCAAATAAAACTCGATTTAAAAAATGTTAGATTGGAGCCACCACTCGAATCATCTTAACTGGAAAAATTAGTATGGCTAAACCGGATGAGGCCATCATAAGACAAAGTAGAGATTCTGAGTTTGGGATAAATCACTTACTTGTTTGGAAATTAGAATTAAAATATGCATTCAAATAGACCTAAGTTCATTTTAATTTAAACACATGGCGCTCATGTAAAAGCAGTAAATTAAATTTACTCACAACATAAAACAAGTATCCAATTCCATCATTAAATATTAATGTGGATTTATTTCGGATGAAGGGAGCTCCATGAATATAGTACTCAAAAATTGAAAGTATTCAGCAGATAACAGAATTAAACTTACATCTAGTTCTATTTCACACAGTCATAAAGCAATTTTATGTATAAATATACAAATAGAAGAGTGAAATGTATTTTAGAAAACATACCTGAATGTAATATCTTCTAGCTTAAAAACCTCAACAGGCGGAAAATTAACTTTTACTTGTACCAGCAGAAGGTTTAGAGACCACATCACATATCACACTCAAATATAGTATCCTATCATAAGCTATAAACAATAGGAAGCGACCTGAATGTGATTCGACATTTTGATCTAATCAAACAGTGACTGGAAGACATCACATAGAACTTGAATTACAGCTAACTTAGTATCACAATCTATTAAGCTTAACAGAAGCTTGCTAACAGTGCATACCATCATACTTAAAATTTCAATATGCAGAAGCACATAATGAGATATTCATGATAATGGTACGTGAAACAGGTAAATAGAGATCCAAACACAAAAGCCCAAATTTACGAGACAATAAAAATTAGAAGAATGTATCCAAATATTATAACACTCATATGGAAATCCATCCTTCAACAGTAACCAACCAATTGACCAAAACCAATTATCTATGTAACAATTTTATTAGTAAATGAAAACAAGAAAGAAGCGTAAGAGTAAAATAATTTTATGGGTTTCAGGACATCACGTATGCAGTGAAATCAAAAACTTTTGTGAAGCTCAGTATAGCTAAGGTTAAATGAATATTATCATTCTTAAAAACAAAATACAATAAAAAAGGGCATCTATGTAAGTGGAAATCCTTTTTTTTTATTTCCTTTGTTTCAACAAAGTATTCAAATGGTGTTTATAACTTTAACAAATTGAGAACAAAAGCCTAAGTCTTAATTAAAATCTAAAGTCAGTAGAATCAATTTGGATTTAACTGAATCACTGTAAATAAAGAGATAGGAAAAGCAAGCTAGGATTTCCCAAAAAAAAAGGTTCATCCCTCAACGGTAATCAAACACGAGAATAAAATCACAACTAATAAGAAATCAATTATCCATGTTACGAATTCAAAATCAATTAACCAGGGGAACACAAACCAAACCCAATCAAAGAACTTCAAGCTAGAATTAATCATACAGGATCAAAATGAAGGAGGATAGGAGAGTTACCTCTGAATCGATACCCTTCTTCTGATCGAATTCGTACTCCTCTTCTGGTTATTTTCTGTCGTCAGTGGAGTTCCAAAAAATCTCCTTGAACTCTTAGCCTCCTCTCGATTCAATCACTGATCGATTTTTCTTCCTCTGAGTATCCTTCACTGCCGTTCATCAGTCCCCTTTTCGACAACCCCTTAAATTATAGCTCAAAATCCTTGGCGATCACCCAGTTGTAGCTCCAAATTACAGACCCAATTGCTGGCCTTTTCTCATTCGTTAGCTGCTAGCTGAAGTCTTCCCTCACTCTTGATTTCATTTTCCTTTCTCTTTTGTTCCCAGTAGAGTCCCATTTCAAATCCAGTTTCAAGTCTACAGTAGAGTCCTTTATAACATCAATTTCCTTTTTTCATTGAAATCCCTCAACACCATCTGCTTTCTTTTTTTATTTTTCAAATTGCCAAAACAACATCATTTTTTGCCTTGCCAAAATAACTTTTTTTTTGGCTTTTTTTATATGCCCAAAATGACGTCGTTTAGGGATTTAATGCCCTTGCCCAAATTGATGTCATTTTGTGTTCTTTTCAATTGGAACAATACGATGGAGTTTTGACATCCTTCTTTCCTTCCTTTTGACTTTCCTTCCTTTCTACTTTCCCTCCTTCCTTCTTTTTCACTCCCTCAGTCCCTGAACTTTGCTCTTTTTACACATGTGACCTATTTTTTATTATTTTCATTTAAAATGGTCTAAAAATCCAATTTTCTTCAGAATTTGGTTTGATTAAAATTACTTTTTTAATCCATTCTGACCAATAAAAATACTTTTGACATTGAAATTTTGATTTTAATTTGACCTGACTTATGCTATTATTTTAAGTCGATCCGGCCATTATAAAAATCATTTTGAATTGAATTTTGGATCTTTGTTTTGAGCTTCTTATTTGAAAAATTTAAAATCATACATGCATGCATACAAACAGGTTGGCAAATTTCGCTTTCATCATTGACCCAAAAAAATCCCATGCTCACAGGCTACCCCTCGTGTGATTGAATTTAGATGTTGAATTCAAAAACATGATAGAGAGAGTGAGGGATTTTCCCTATGCACATGCAAGGGATGTACGATGCTCATGCTACACTGATCATGTATCTTGAGCCTTACCTTTAGTTATGATTGATGTGTTTGGCTGGTCCTTAATGAGTATGTAAGGGAGTATCATCTCTGCACATTTTCCCTGATCTTTAGTGTGAACATAGGAGAGTATCATTCTTGTCCATTCCCTGATATTTAGTGTGCTCGCAAGGAAGTATCATCCTCCTGTATTATTTGGTCTATTATATGATCTTTAGAGAATGGAAAGCAACCTAATCTTTAGTCTGTATGTAAGGGAGTATCATCCTTCCGTGTTGTTTAGTTTGTTACCTGATCTTTAGAGTATAAAAAGCAATCTAATCTGCAGTGTCCATACAAGGGAGTGTCATCCTTACGCATTGTTTGTTCTGTTATTTGATCTTCAGAGTATGGAAAGCAACCTAATCTTTAGTTTGCCCGCAAGCGAGTGTCATCCTTACGCATTTCTTGGTCTGTTAAGTTAGCCCTCTAATAGATATGGTGCCAAAAAATTTTCCCTCACTCGAGCTATGCTTACCCGAGCTTTGAGTTTCAATCTTGTGTTTTTGTAACACCCCTATTTCCCGGCATGATTTGTGTTTTTCTGATTTGTTTCCGCTATTGATTATTTTCTCCATATATTATTATTACTAAGGATTATTATTTTTTTATAATTAGATTTTCGAAAATGGGTATATGAAATGCATTAGTTTTAAACTTAAATGCTAGTTTCCTAAAATTGTTTTAAACCTACATCTGTTTTAATTTAGATTGTTATTTGTGTGTTGAGTATTATTTTTATTTAACCTAAATTTGCATGAATTACATGTAGTAAGAGAGAAAAATATTTATTTTCTAATTAGATTAGTAAGAGAGAGAGAGAGAGAGTTAGTTTATTCCTAATTAGATTCGGAAAAAGGGAGATTTTTTAGGAATTTTCTTCCTAACTAGATAAAGATTAGTTTAAACCTTATCTTATCTTTTTTTTATTTATTTTTCACCCATTATTTTGTTAAAATTCTACCCTAATCTCCACCCAAATTTTTGTCCCACCCTAGATACAAACCCTAATTCTTTTCATCTATTTAAGGAACTAAGTTAACAACTCACAACCCTTTTCTCTACATC
>CAOJCR010242081.1:0-10617 GCA_948330485.1 Euphorbia neoarborescens | reverse complement strand
TCACATTAATATTAACATTATAACTATCAAGTTCACAAAAAATACATTAATATTGACATTACTTCTACCCAAAAGTTCTACGTAGACTAAATATCTTCCACGCTTCATTCTGATTGTACTTGATGTTCTTCTCCAATTATTTCATCATGTTCCTATACATAAAAAAACAATTGTCATAAACTATTTAAGTAACATATATCTAGCTAGATTAAAATAACAATTAGACCAACAACATTGCTACTAAACGTAAAGCAGATTATAACTAGCTAACATATTTTTTACCATAATTTATTACGTGCTTTCTTTCTTCTGCTCACTGTGCACCTCAAGATGCAAATATGAGAACCAAAACATAGTATAAGAAAAGTAGAAAAGAAAAGGACAGTTGTTAACCAAATAATAGCCATCCAAGAAAATCAAAGTAGATAGAAGTAACCTGTGGGGGTTGCCAGTATCTTGACACTGGCTCATAAAATCTCTGCAGCAATGATATCACTGTTGATTTCCCGCTTCCACTTTCTCCTACAATAGCAATTGCCTGTTTACCCCAAAAAAGTGATTTTATTTTTCTTATTGTTATTTTACATATTATTGTACTCTGTCTTTATGGTTCATTATGCCTGCCACGAAATCAACTATAGCTGTATTGAACAAGGACCCCGCCTGAATGGTGATAATTATGATAATTGGGCTATAAAGATCTGATATATAATTAAAGAGCAAGGGGTTCTGGATATTATTGAGGGGATTATAGATCCTGCATAAAAGGAGAATACTATTCAAGCGAGGAGGGAATTTAAGGCTTATTAAGCTTGAAAAAAGAGAAATTTGGCTGCCTGAATCATCATGCTCA
The DNA here is from genome assembly GCA_948330485.1 of Euphorbia neoarborescens. Lineage (NCBI taxonomy): Eukaryota > Viridiplantae > Streptophyta > Magnoliopsida > Malpighiales > Euphorbiaceae > Euphorbia > Euphorbia neoarborescens. The sequence continues at coordinate 9,764 of CAOJCR010242081.1, read as the reverse complement.
ATACCATGGATAATGACATTGGAAGGAAATTTCATGTGCACAACACAACTAAGAAATTATGGGATGCTTTGAAGGAGAATTTTGGAAGTGACTCTTTAACTGAACTCTGATATCTAAGTATCAAGTTTGATACTTGCAAGAAAAAAGGGTTGATTATACCATAAAAAGACATTTAAGAGATATGTCAAACATGATTCAAGAGCTCCATGATGTTGATCATAAGTTGACTGAGAAGCAAAAGGTCTAAGTTGTGATTTGTAATCTATCAAATGGGCAGAAGCATATAAAATTGCATCTCACTCATGCCAATGATGTCAAGACCTTTGATGATGTTGTTCATCATCTTGAACTAGAGGAGGATCATTGGGCTTCTCTGAGTGTGTGATCAGAAGCTCACATGGTTAGTTCAAGTTCAAGCAGAAATCTAAGAAGGAGAGTAAGAGATTCTCTAAAATGAAGGAAAAGGGAACAACAAGTAGCATTTTGGTTCAAAAGAAAGGAACAAAAAAGGTAAATATTTTTAAAGTGAGATGCTACAACTACAGATAGAAAGGACATTTTGTAATAGATTGCAAAGTACCTAAGGTAAATATGATCAATTTGTGTAATTGCTCTATATTCATTTTAAGTTCTATTTTCCTAACTGAATCTCATCCTTTTATGGATTGTAGGCTCAGAAGCCATAGACCATGTAACAAAAGAAATAGATTCTTTTATAGAATTCCATAATTTTCCATAGGGAACAAGATAGATTTATGTGGGAAATAATTCTAGGGAGGAATTCTTGAGAATTGGTTGTTGTTAGCTAGTTCTGAATGGTGGCCAACCACTTAAAGATGTCCTCTATGATCCAGAAATGCAAAAGAACATATTATCTGCATTTGCACTTATGAATCTAGGATTCATTATGCTTTCAGTTAAACAAGCTTAGTCTTTTTATGAACAATATCTATTTTGGCGATGGATATTTAATGAATGGTTTTATTGTACTGGATTTGGATCTAGAATATGTTTGCAATAAAAAAATTTCTTTTGATGTTGACTCTTGTGGGGATAATGTTAACATATCAAAATTATAGCATACTAGACTTGGTCACATTGGTTAATATCGTTTAGTACGATTGGCTGGCTAAATCAGGTTAGTTGGATGATTTATCAAAAGTAGATCTTCCAACTTATGAAAGCTGCTTGAAAGGAAAATTGACAAGAAAATCATTTGGTAAAGCTATACGAGCTAACCAGCCATTAAAATTAATTAATTCTAATATATGTGTCCCAATGAATGTTTGGGTGAGGCATGGTATATATTATTTCATCACATACATAGAAGAATATTCGAGTTTTGGTTATGTCTATTTGATTACACATAAATCAAAGGCATTAGCATGCTTTAAATGATTTGTGGTTCTAGTTGAAAATCAACTGTATAAGACAATCAAAGCTTTAAAAGTTGATTGAGGAAGGGAGTACCTCTTTAAGGAATTTAAAGCTTTATGTGATAAAAAAGGTATTGAACATTAGTTGTCCATACCTAAAACTCCACAACAAAATGGAGTAGCGAAAGGAGAAATCGAACTCTCTTAGAGATGGTAAGATCTATGATGGTTGAAGCTGATTTGCCTATCTCCTTTTAGGGAGATACCTTGTTGATTGCCACATATGTACTTAATAGAGTATCTTATAAGTCCATTGAAAACACACCTTATGAATTGTGGATGAGCTAATCCTATTTTGAACTATTTATTATTATGGGGATGTGCTACCTATGTTTATGGTACTTCTAGCAAGCATAGTAAGCTAGGCCCTAGAGGCAAGAAAGGTATCTTTATAAGATATTCATATCTCTCCAAATGATATGTTCTAGTAGGAGAGAATGAAAATGGTCAAATAATAGAATTTGAGTCACGATTCTTAGAAAACAAATTTCCTAAGCCAGGAGAAGTGGATAAAGAATTCATTTTCTTTGAAACTCGAGAATTTGAAACTTTAGGATCACTCAATTTGAGTGGGAGGAATAAAGTCGAAGACACAAGGAAAAGTGAAGAGAATATTATTCAACCTTCATGAGCAGATTTATGTAATCCTGATGATTTAAGTAATCATGACCTTAACATTAGTGGTATTGTTTTGAGTGGGATTCTTGTTTGAAATTTAACTTTGCACATCGATGTAGACCCCAATATGAGTGGTCCTAGTTAGAGTATTCTCCAAAATCATAATGAATATATGAGAATTATTTATCAAGAGCCAGAGCATCCTAGACAATCTAAGAAAGAAAATGATTCATGACGTTGTCGTTTGATTAATAGCGAAGATCTCTTGGTTATGGTTCAAATTGAAGATGTTCCTATTAACATGAAAGAATTTTTAGAATCTCCAACAAAGGAAGAAATGGATAAAAGCAATGGAAAGTGAAATGGAGTAGATGAGAGTTAACAAAGTTCGAGAACTAGTTTATCTACGCAAAGTTCATAAAGCCATAAGGAATAAATGGGTACACAAAATAAAATGATCAATGAATGGTAATCCTATCTAGTCTAAAAATCGGATGGCTGCAAAGGGGTTCACACAACAGGAAAGAATTGGCTATCAAGAGACTTTTTCATATATTGTTCATTTTACACCAATAAGAATAGTACTTGCTTTTAGCATGTATAGACCTTGAATTACATCAAATGGATGTAAAGACTGCATTCTTGAATGGGTGAATTAAATGAAGAAATCTAAATGGTTCAACCTGAGGGTTTCATTGTTTATAGTCAAGAAAAAAAGGTTTATAAGTTGAAGAGATTGATTTATGGCCTTAAATAGCCTTCAGGACAATGGTATTTTCATTTTTGTGAAGCGAGTTTATCAATACAATTTAACTCGATTAATGCAAACTCATGTGTCTACATTAAACATGAAAACAAACAGAGGTTTATCATTCTAACATTATGAGCGAATGATATTATGTTAACCAAAAATGATATTTCCTTACTCAATAAAGTAAAGACTCAGTTGTCTTCTAACTTTGAGATGAAGTATCTAAGAAAATCCAAATATATTCTTAGGGTTAGAATCTTAAGGGATCGATCTAAGAGATTATTTTCACAAGAGATATAAATAAAAAAGATCTTAGAATATTTAGTATGGCTAACTGTAATCCTGATTTGACCCCTATTGTAAAAGGTACGCAACCGAATGCAAGTATGTGTCCCACGACTCTAAAAAAGACTAAAAAGATGAATTCCTTATAGGTGTGCAATAGGTAGCTTGATGTAAACTATGATTTGTACACATCCTGATATAAGTTTTGAGGTGAGTCTCAAAAGTTGATATTAGTCAAATCCAATATTGATGCATGGGCAGATGTAAAGAGGATATTTAAATATTTGAAGGGGACTTCAAATTATTCCCTTTGTTATCAAGGAAAGAATCTACAGTTAAAGGGATACACGGATGTTGATCATGGAAATGATAAAGACAAGAGGGAACTCCATGTCTGGCTACATTTTCACACTAGGAAACAGTGTTATTTTCTGGTGAAGCAAGAAGCAAACTTGTGTGGCATTGTCGAGTATAGAGTTGGAGTATGTAGCTACAGTAGTTGCGGTACAAAAATCGGTTTAGCTTAAACGCTTCATAGATCATTTGGATCAATTTCCTAAAAGGAAATGTACTACTTCTATTCTAATAGCACTGCTTCGATAGCTTATTCTAAAAACCCATGTTGTCATGGAAATAATAAGCATATCGATATTAAATATCATTTTGTTAAAGACAAAGTAGTAGAGGGTGAAATAAGTTTAGTACATGTTCCAACAGGTGAAATGATTATAAAATTTCTAATGAAGCCAATAGCCCTAAATGTCTTTAGTAAGCACATTAAAGAGTTTGGGATTCATCCTTTATAAGAACATTTATTTTGAACTATTGTAATAACTATGGCGAAATTCTATTTGAATAGAATGTGAGTTATTTGTGATAACTTCTGTTACTATTTAAAGCGATACACGTAAAGCTATTAAATATAGTTTAATATGTTGACGAAATGCATCTACTCATATAGATGATTCTTTTAGTATGAGTTATGCGTCTATAGATAAAAGTAAAGATGGAGATGTGAGAGAATCCATGTATGAAATGTGAAATATCATTATTTCGTTTATATAGAAAGTTTTCCTATGAAAGGCTTAGTTATGGACTAGATGTATGAATGTATGAGTTACATTTAAAGGTTGAATGTTTCTACATAGTGTTAACAAAATATACATTCTAAGTGGATTAAACACTATGGCATATTTTAGTAATATGTGTAAATCCGACTAAGGGATAGAAAGAAAAAATTCATCTCAACTTTCTTAATGTGAGACCCAAATAAAATTAAAGTGACTTGTGTAAATATCAAGAAGGATATATCAAGTTAGTTATATTGATCGAAACCCTAAACAAGCCTTGTTAGATATGAACATGGATAAAAGACCTTTTGGATAAACATTGGATATATGGCAAAATGTTATTTATAGATAAGAAGTACATTTTCAATAATATATCATTTGTTAATCATATGAAACTTGATCTTGTTACTCTTTTCTTTGTAAAAAGTTATGTGCTGTGTATGAAAGTTTTTGTGAGATCAAAAGCGGGTCGAAAACCAGTGATTTAGGTATAAGTCACGTTAAGCGAAAGATAGAAGAATGAATGAAACTTCATAGGTCTATTCATGTCATTGACTAGCAGTACGAGTTCACTGTGTAAAAACAATAGAGATAAGTTGAATTATAATAAAAGTGTGTCTTGTCATGTGCGAGTGAAAAATGTTGGTTTTTGGTATGCCCATGACAATATAGATTAGATTAGGGACTAAAATGTAATAACTAATAAATTACAATACCAAATGTGTAATAAAATAAATTCCTGTAAATAGATGAAGATTATATTTTTCTCTATAAATAGGAGAATATGTTTTAAAAATTATACGGAAAAAATGAAGAAAGAAAAGTGAAGTGAGATATGTGTACATTTTTTAAATCTCTCTGTGAAATCTCTCTTTATTATTCGGAACAATTTACAGATTCAACTCATACTACGTATTCTATTGCAATATATGTATAAAAGGTTACTAGGAAACAATCGGATGTCGTGTTTATACAGATAATGGAGAATTAGATAGTGAAATTCCACACTAGACATTTCTGGCAAATGATAAGTCGTTTCTTTATTATATTTGTTTTTGTTGTTATATGACTCATTTAGTTCACTTCAACTTATTTAATTAAATTTTAATTTTAATAAATTAAGAGTTTTACAGCTATCAGCTAATAATTAATAATATTAGTATATAAATTTTATTATTTATATTATTAAATTAAAATTTATTAACATGTTAAATTTATTTACATTAATTTTTATTTTTTTTATTTTTCTAGTTTTATTTTTTATAATTAATTTCCACATTAAATTTTTTATATATTTGTATAAAATCGAGCCAAAAAACTGAGTTAGGACCGCTAGACCAATGTAATGAAGGAAATTCTGAGTTTCTAGATATTTGACAAGCTTTCATGCATGTAAAAATAATAGAATATAAGTCAAATGAATTAAAGAGAAAATGATTTTCCAGTCCTATCCATAATTTTCAAAATTGTTTTCCAGATCTAGTTGGATCTAATCTGTCGGGTTGACCCAACTATTCTTTATATGCATGTCTCCGAGCTATCTAATCTACTTCGTTTGGATACATATTTATCTCACCTGTCCTATCCGAGTCAAATGTGTCGTTATTTTTGCTAACCTTTGTGGATGCATGATAGTCGATATAGGATAGATGTATGACTATGTTTTTATTTATCATTTTTATTACAACTACTTAGATTTCCGTATAAACTAGACGATTTTATCTCATTCTCCCCATTTTAATCATATGTATCTTTGTAGTATAGATTGATTGAATGGTTGCAGTTATGTATTTACTTTTCCGTATTTATTTATTGCTTTAATGCATGTGCGTTAACTAATGAAAATAAAGAAGAAAAAATTTGGACCTTGTACTGCTTTTATATAAATTTATTCACCAATTTCACAGTAGATAAAGGGATTAATAAATTCTCATCTGAATCCGTATCTCTGAAAAATGGTGTTGGATCCAGATTTAGATTTTGATAACCCCTGAGATCTTCCTCGTACATTTCTTCCTCCCGCCGATTCAATCTCTCATCTTGCCTAAACCGAGTGGTGGATGATGATTAGGTGGCTATGGCAACCCGCCCAGAAATATTCTCTTGCACAGGGCGGAGGACTACCTGCATTTAATGCTATAATAAATGCTATGGAGGCTTAATACGGCTCGACAAGGCTACGACGGTTAAAGGGAGTCTCATCAGAAAGACAGACATAGCCACTCTTCAAACTGATAGGAAACAAGGCCAAAAGGTGGGTACCACCTACCACCTGCCATCCGATGGCACTGCGACACGTGGAAGCTTGCCATCACTATATATACATCAGAGTCTACCAACAGAAAGGTATCTGATCTCACTCTCTCTCAAGCTTTCCCCAAAGATTCCATTTTCTACACGTTTCTGACTTAACCTTCGGAGGGGATTAATTGGAGACACCCCCTCTCCGATTGAGTCCTTGCATTTTGCAGGTCACAGGTGCTAGTTTAACAGACGAACAGATCCATTCCCAGCGAGGCCAGCTCACGCTCGTTATCAATTGGTGCGGTGAGCGTGGACTAACTGTAACTATAGCTCATACTGTGTAGAATACAAATCCTTCAAACTCAGCACACCCAGTACCGGCTCTATACCCAACCAGGGTACCCCCACAGGCAAGCGTGCACGAGCAGGCAGTGGTCTGACAAAGCATCCTCGATCATTACAGCATCACCACTGAGCATGCTGTTATACTCGGGGTCCCTATTACTCCGGTATTGATAGTCTCGACATACCAGCCTCTGGCGATGACAGCAGCCATATACCAAACACCCTTCCAACCTTCCCGTTGGAAGTTTCTATCCTACCGTGGGCCAGGATGTATACTACCAAGATCCGTTGGCAAACCTCTCCGCCCCTTACAACCCATGGGGATATGGACCACATCTTTAGCCTCAAAATCCTCAAGTGCCGAACCCGGCGGTATCTTCCCCGCATTATCCTCCTCCACAGACACCGCCACCCCCTCCAGTCTTATACACACCTGTCTTCCCTCAACAAATTCGCCTTCTGCCAGCAATGGCGACAGCATTAACTGCTGATCTGTTAGCGGATCCTAGGTTTGAGGCCTTACTTAGGTAGGGATTAGACAAATACAATATGGCATATCAGGATCCCATCTCCCATTCTGCGGAGTTCCAGTTCTGTAGACGCATATTAGACATGCCTTTCGACCCCAAGTTCAAGCAGATCACCATAAAAAATTATGAAGGGAATGCCAACCCCAAGGGCCATATCCAAACCTTCACCGAGCATATGAGGCTCACGGGGGCCACAGAGGGTTTAATGTGCAGGCTTTTTAGCACTACTCTGAGGGTGCCCGCCTTTTTGTGGTTTGACAACCTCGATCCAGGCTCTGTCATTGGCTGGAATCACTTGGAAAAAACTCTTTTGCGCTAATTTCTCTGGCTCTATACCCATTGGCAAGCCTTCCCGTAGCGTCCATGGCATGAAATAGACCCCAGGTGAGTCCCTGAGGAGGTACATCGAGTGGTTCAATTGGGCATGCCTGAACGTGAAGAACCTCGACTTTACCATGGCATAGGAAGCTTTCATACACAACACTACCAACCAGAAGATGGGCCATAAACTCATCATACGAAAGCCCAAGGACAGGATTACCATGATCATCTGGGCAAAATGCTTTGTGGAGGTAGAGGAAATGAAAGAGGAATCTCGCCGTAACAGCAGGACGGATGGCAAATCCTCTGTCGGGCGACATCCAAGTGGGATGGGAGACAACTACTATCGACAGGATAAAACAAATCACTTCAAGAACAAGGGACCACTGCTACACACCATATGCTAAACCTACCAGCAAGGAAGTAATGGAGGCTTCCATAGAAAGTCTCCCTTTAACCTGCCCCTGCCAGTTGCCAAGTCAACCGATACCACAAGACGGAGGGCTATAGCACGGAGAATTGTAGAACCCTAGCCCAGGAAGTGGAAAGTATGATCCAGAAGGGGCGGGAAAAACCCATAGAGTCCAAACAGAGAAACATGTCGCCCCGACCCCAAAAAGAAAGACATCAGTAAACCCGAGAAGAAGCACAGCCGACCAAAGGAAGCAAGGGAGTAGTGATGATGATAGTCAGGGGGCCAGAGGCAGAAGTCGCACTGGTGCATCCCAGGTAAAGTGGGGTAAAGTGGCAGTAATACGAAACCCCAACTCTCTTGCCATTCGGTCAAATCAGTAGCATGGAGACCGGCCACTATGATGCCCTTGTTGTCGAAGTCGGTTTGGAAGGTTTTACTATGAGGCGTGTCCTGGTAGATACCGAAAGCTCAATAAACCTTATTACGAAATAGGCTGTCGGGCATATCGAGCTCTCGTAAAAATAAATTCAACCCCTCCATTCCCCGCTGGTAGGTCTCAAGGGGCATCCTGTATCGGTGTTAGGTAAGGTAAATTTGTCACTACAGGCAGGAGATGACAAGCACATATGGTGAATAGCTGCCCATTTTATCGTCGTGGATGCTTCCTTAGCTTACAACGTCATCCTAAGACGACCCTTTTTGGTTGCTTCTAAGGAGGTCATCTCACTCCGTTATCTGGCCATATAGATACAGGTGGATTGGGGAATTGCCATCATCCGAGGAAGTCAACGAGCAGCCCAGGAAACATACCTGGCATCTCTACAGCCTCATACAGAGGTGGAGTGAAAGAAAAGGCTATCGGCTAGAGATGATGCCGCCATAAACTCGCGAAGGATCGTTTCTTATTATTCTCCTCAATATATTAATGTAAGAACATTACTCCAAATCTAAATGAATTTGTTGTCTTCTCTCTCTTTCCTTTTTACAAATGGTGCAAGCACTCTAAAAGGGCTACTGTCCTTCCCGACCGCAAGTCATGAGGTGGCTAATCCGTCACCCCTCACTGACCCTATCAATATCAGGAGGCGATTGACCTGCTCTCCCTCGCTGATCAGCTCTTGCCATGAATTGATCCAGCATCTCTCTTTCATAGGCCATTTTCACAAGTTATGAGGCAGCTGATCCGTCACCCCTCACTAACCCTATCAACATCAGGAGGCAATTGACCTGCTCTTCCTCACTGATGAGCTCTCACCATAAAGTGATCAAGCATCTCTCCTTCATAGGTCATTTTTATAAGTCATGAGGTGGTTGATCCGTCACCCTTTACTGACCCTATAAACGTCAGGACATGATTGATCTGCTCTTCCTTGCTGATCAGCTCTCTTCATGAAGTGATCGAGCATCTCTCCTTCATAGGCCATTTTCACAAGCCATGAGGCGGCTGATCCATCACCCCTCACTAACCCTATCAATATTAGAAGGCGATTGACCTGCTTTCCCTCACTGATCAGCCCTCGCCATGAAGTGATGGAGCATCTCTCCTTCATAGGCCACTTTCAAAAGTCATGAGGTGGCTGATCCGTCACCCCTCACTGACCCTATCAACATCAAGAGGCAATTGACCTGCTCTCCCTCCCTGATCAGCCCTCGCCATAAAGTGATCAAGCATCTCTCCTTTATAGGCCATTTTCACAAGTCATAAAGTGGCTGACCTGTCACCTTCACTGACTCCTTCAACATCAGGAG
>CAOJCR010240392.1:0-10069 GCA_948330485.1 Euphorbia neoarborescens | reverse complement strand
GATCCAAAAGATTCGCTAGCTCCATCTTCTCATCTTGCCTCACTGTCACATAATTAAATTCTTTACTCAGCAGAAGCAGATGGCACATTTCTATATGTCCCACGTTAGCTTCAAATGCTCATTATGTGTGGATATAGTCCCATGAGTTCAATAATAATAACTAGCAACAAGACCCAAGTCAGTAACTAGAAAATTTCAACAGGGGACGATGAACTGGTGATTCAAGCTCTGAAAAATGTCAACCGGCCAAGAAGAAATATTTTATAAAAATGGAAAGGCCAAATCTAGAAGATCGGATGAGCCGAATCGAAAAATGGAAAGGCCGAATCCATAAGATCGGAAGAGCCGAATCCAAAAAATGGAAGGGCCGAATCTAAAAATGGAAGTGCCGAATCCAAAGAATGGAAAGGCCGAATCTAGAAGACTGGATGAGCCGAATCCAAAGAATGGAAAGGCCGAATCTAAAAATGGAAGTGCCGAATCCAAAGAATGGAAAGTCCGAATCTAGAAGACTGGATGAGCCGAATCGAAAGAATGGAAAGGCCGAATCTAAAAAATGGAAGTGCCGAATCCAAAGAATGGAAAGGCCAAATCTAGAAGACAGGATGAGCCGAATCCAAAAATGGAAAGGCCAAATCCAGGAGATCGGATGAGCCGAATCCAAAAATGGAAAGGCCAAATCCTGAAGACCGAATGAGCCGAATCCAAAAAATGGAAAGGCCGGATCCAGAAGATCGGATGAGCCGAATCCATAAGATAGGATGAGCCGAATCCATAAAAAATGGAAGACCCGAATCCATAAAAAATGGAAGAGTCGAACCCAAAAGATCGGATAAGCCGAATCCAAAAATGGAAAGGCCAAATCCTGAAGACCGGATGAGCCGAATCCAAAAAATGGAAAGGACGAATCCAGAAGATCGATTGATCCGAATCCAAAAATGGAAAGGCCGAATCCATAAGATAGGAAGAGCCGAATCCATAAAAATGGAAGACCCGAATCCATAAAAAATGGAAGAGCCGAATCCATAATAATGGAAGAACCGAATCCATAAAAAATGGAAGACCCGAATCCATAAAAAAATGGAAGAGCCGAATCCATAATAATGGAAGAGCCGAATCCATAATAATGGAAGAATCGAATCCATAAAAAATGGAAGAGCCGAATCCGTAAAAATTGAAAAAGCCGGATCCAAAAAATTGGACTGAACTGAGTTCAAGATACTGACTGAGCCGAATCAAAAGATTGGAAGGGCCGAATCAAAGTGAATGATGGAAGAATACTGTCCGACCGAATTAAAAGATGGGAAGAGCTGAAACAAAACATTGAAAGAGCCGAGTCAAAATGTTTTATATGAATTGAAAAGACGAGTCATAAGGTTGACAGATAAGCTCAAAAAACTAAACCTTAAAAGGTTTACATACTTGAGGGAGGGACTTCTGATAACAATCAGAAAAATACTCAATGGTTCGATTAAATCCTGGATCCCGGATTGAATTTACAACAGACCGAATGATCGGATCGCAATTAGAAACCTAATGGAACTCATATCGAAAGACCGAATCTTGAATTAAGAGACCGGATGTTATATCACGAGGCCGAATCTTGTATTAAAAGACCTAATTACATAACTAAGAAACTGGACTATATCCTTATTAAAGGAGTCAGTTCAATTCGGTAAGCGGTTGATGTCTCGTACGAGAAGTCTGATGACATGGCAGTCATGATAGGCCACGATGTCACTTGTAGTTGTAAAAACCATCCTATATATATGGCCCCATGTAGACACACTGGAGGTAGCTGAATTCTAATTCTCTCAATTTCTTTAGTATTTCATGTTATCTTTTAAACTCTGGCACTGACTTAGGCATCGGAGAGCCCCCGGAGGGGCTACCGGTGTCCCTCGTCTCTTTTATGCAGTTTTTCCGGCGATCGAAGTCAACGGAAAACGACGAATAATTTTAACCAAAATTATCATAGTGCAAATTTTATTGATGTCATGATCCACACTGAATTGACTCAAAACTGGCGCTTTACTGGCTTTTATGGTTTCCCAGAACGGTGTCGTCATAAAGATTCTTGGAATTGCATTCATTTCCTTACTGCATATTGTGCTGATACCTGGACTATTGCCGATGATTTTAATGATATTCTGTGCAGCTCTAAAAACATAGAGGTAATCCTCAACCCAACTCTCATATCAATGGCTTCCAATCTGTAATAGAAGATTCGGGGTTATTGGTTATGGGATTTGAGGGATACTGCTATATATGGGATATGGGAAGAGATACTTCTCAATGCATTGAATAAATATTAGATAGTGGTTTTGCCAATTCTCAGTGGCAATCTCTTTTTCTAGACGCTACTGTTACCCATCTCCACTCCTCCACCTCAGATCACTCTTTTCTTATTTTCTACAACAATTTGTATGTCCAGAAAAGGAAATATACGTTCAAGTTTGAGAATTCATGGTGAATGAAATCTGATCTTTGTGAAGTGATTGAAGGAAGTTGGTTTTTCAAATAATGGCTGTTCCATTCAGGAGAAATTAAACCAATGTGCTATTAATCTAAAGAAATGGAGAGATAATTATCGTCTATAGTATCGAAGAAGGTTGGCTAGAGTTCGTAAAGAAATTAAAGATCTCGAAGTTATAGACTCTAAAGGGAATGATAACATGCTGCTTGAACTTAATAAAGAGCTTTAATGGAATTCTCAGGGAATAAGAATATTATTGGAAACAACGGTCGAAAGAAATTTGGCTTAAAGAAGGAGATTACAACTCTAAATATTTTCACTCTTTTTCCAATTATAGAAGGAAAAAGAATGGGTTCATCAGTTAAAGAATGAAATAGGACACTGGTGTGATTGGAAAATCGGGTTAGGAGAGGAGACTTAATTAGAAATCATTTTCGTGACATCTTTAGTACCAGGGGTTCAAAGGCCACAAATATACTTAGGTGTGTTCAAAGCAAGTTGTCAAATGATCAAATTGATCAATTGTCTCAGCCTTTCACACATGATGAGGTCAAAGCTGCCATCTTTGCTATGCATCCCGATAATGCTCCAGGGCCAGATGGCTTCAACCAGGATTCTATCAGTTTGCTTGGAATTCTATTGGCACGAATATCTCTTCCTTTTGTTTGGATTGTCTGAATAGTGGTTGTTTCCAGACTTCTTAACCAAACAAACATTATGCTAATCCCAAAGAAGAATAACCATGAATGTGTTAGCGAACTTTCCCCTATTGCTTTATGTAATGTGTTAATGAAAGTTATCACTAAAACAATTGCTAATAGAATAAAAAGTGCCCTAAGCACCCTTGTTTCTAAGTATCGGAGTGCTTTTATACCTGGTCGCATGATTACTGACAATGTGATGTTAACTTTTAAGATAGGGCATTATTTGAAAAGAAAACGACAAGGTAATGAAGGGTTGCAGCTTTACAAATTGATATGTAAAAGGCTTATGATAGGATTGAATGGAATTATTTGCATGCTATGCTACTCCATATGCACTTTCCTACTCAGTTGATCAATCTCATTATGCATCGTGTCACTACTATTGAATACACAATTCTACATCCAGATTATAGGTTTGAAAGTTTTAAGCCAGAAAGAGGCCTCAGACAATGTGATCCTTTATCTCCATACTTGTTTATTTAATGTGCTGAAGGCCTTTCTGCTCTTATAAAAAATTTTGAGAACCACAAAAAACTTCATGGGTGCAAAGTTGTGCAAAAAGCCCCTCTTATCTCCCATTTATTTTTTTGCGGATGACTGCTACCACTTCTTCAGAGCAAACATTCAGGAAGCTCAGATTATTAAAAGGTGTCTTCTGATTTTTGAAAAGGCCTCTGGTGAGAAGATAAATTTTAATAAGTCTTCTTTGAGCTTTAACTGAAATGTGCTGCTTACTCTCTTGAATTCAATTTACGAACTGCTTGGGATTAGTAAGGTTGATGAACAAGGTAAATACTTGGGTCTTCCTAGTATCCTTGGATGGAATAAATCCGAAACTCTCTCTTATATCGTTGATAAAATGAGAAGTAAGGTTAATGGTTGGCATTCTAAACATCTCTCTCAAGCTGGTAAGGAAGTTTTATTAAATTCAATTACACATATTATTCCTTCTTATCTGATGAATGTTTTCATGCTACCTCAGAACATCTGTGATGAACTTGAGAAAATCATGAATAGCTATTGGTGGGGGAGGAATGTTAAAGCTAAATCAGGTATTTGTTGGTGGAACTGGGACAAGCTCTACACCCGTAAAGATTTGGGAGGTCTGAATTCTAGAAAGATGCATGAATTGAATGTAGCTCTTTTGGGTAAGTAGGTTTGGCGGATGCTACAAAATTTGAATTCCCTAGTATTCAAGGTTTATAAGGCTCGGTATTTTCCTTGATCAAGTATGCTTAAGGCTTCAAAGGGTTTTGATCCCAGCTTTATCTGGAAAAGCCTTATTGAAGCTAAGGATATTTTATTGGATAGATTTGTTTGGAGGATTAGGGATAGGGGAATGATCAAAGTTTTTAAAGATCTATGGATTGTTACGGAGGATAGGACTATTATTCCAGATAATCTGGATGAGGAGACTGATGAATTGACGGTCTATGATTTTATAAATCCAATTACCAAATTTTGGGATTTGGATAAGCTAACAACATTCTTTCCCTCCTCTATAATTCCTTTTATTTTATAGGTTCCTATACCTAAAAGATGTCTAATTCAAGACTCAATTTATTGGCGCCATAACCCAAAGGGAGCTTATTTGGTTAAAAGTGCCTGTTACAAACAAATGGCCAATTTTAACCCCATTAAACCCAAAGTCAGCAACATGTAATGGCGTAACCTTTGGAGAATGCATCTTCCATCTAAGGTGTAGAATTTCTTTTGGCGTGCAATATCTGGTAACCTCCCTACCCGTGAAGCTCTTCTCTGATGAGATCTTGCCATTAATGATGGATGCCCAACTTGTGGCCATATTTTAGAATCAACATACCATATTTTTATGGATTGTCCCGAGGCTAAGAAAGTTTGGGCTACAGCACAGTTTCAGTTACCGTCAGTTAATTTAACTGATTTTTGTGTGTGGAGTCAGTATTTCTTGGATAATCTTAATCTACTGGATCTGGAAAAAATAGGTATCATCTGCTGGACCATTTGGAATGCTCGTAACAAGCTTGTGTGGAATAAAAAATCAACTGAGATTAATTATATTATCTCCTCTGTATCTACTCAAATTCAAGCATGGAAATCTAGTAATCCCCCGAATGTTAAAAATCTTCCTAAGGTAATTACGATGTGGCAATCTCCACCACTTTTCATCCTTAAGTGAAATTTTGACACTTCAGTTACCGATTCGGGTCTGATTGGTTTTGGCTGCATTCTTCTCAATCACATTGGTCATTTTTGTGCTGCAAAGTGGGGTGCATTACAAAGTTCAAATTCACCTCTTCTGGCGGAAGCCTTGAGTTGTAGGGAAACCTTGCTTTGGCTCTTATCTATAATTGTTCAACAAGTGATTATTGAAGGAGATTCTCAGTTGGTTATCAATTATTTACTTGATGATTCTGCTATGGATTTCTCTCCGGTTGGTGTAGTGCTTGAGGATTGTAGAAAGTTAAAAGTTTCCTTTTTAAGTTGTACTTTTTCTTTTTCTAAAAGAAAGTGTAGTAAGGTAGCTCATCTTCTAACTCAAAAGGGTCTTAGTTCTAATGTTAATTATTTGTATGACCCACCTCAAGATGTAATTGATTTAATCCAACAAAATACAAAGCAATAATCCCCTTTCCAGTAAAAAAACCTAATAAATTAATTATATATTGCAATTTTCTAATTGGTTAAAAAATTATATAACTAAATTCTACTGGCTTGGCATACCACGTCAGCAGTATGCTACGTGCACAGTAAAATTTCTCTCACAATACGAATAAGAAAATTGATCAATAGCAATGATTTAGTGATCAATATAAAAACTTCTTAATTAGTAAACTATCATGAACAAGTTACCGCAAAAAAAAATTTAATTCCAAAGCCACCACTTTCTTCTAAATAAAAGAAGAAAAAAGACAGTAAAATTTCTCTTACAATACGAACAAGAAACTTGATTGTTGGTTTTTCAACCCAGCCCACCCATGACAATTCGGATTGAATTGGGTTTAAGTTTGAATACTTAAAATTACAGGGACCATTTATGTAATTTTACCCCGAATGGAAGTTATTCACTTCCTCTATAAAATAGGAGGGGGCTTCTCTTATTTAGGGTTAAGGGTAAAAAAAATGCTTTAAATAAGTTTCTGTACATTCCTGCGATCCAAATCCCGAAACACTCCTTACACGAACTACTTCTCTATTCGTCAGAAGATTCTGTGGAATTGTCTCCACTCCGTATATTTCATACGCATAGGAAGGGGCTACCAGACGATCCTGCATCCGCTGATCTGCTGGAAAATCAGAAACGAAGACTAGTTTACTTCCGCTGCAATTCAAACTAGTAAGTCGTCTCTAGTTCCTTCTCGGTTGAATTTCTATGTGAATCGTACAGTGGTATCAGAGCCACGATTTGGATATATATCTTAAATTCTGTGTTTCTGGTTTATTCTGTATGTAAAATTTGTTTTTCATGAATTTTTGTTTTGGTTCGTCTGTGTTTCGAGCAAAATTCTATTGTAAATTCGTGCAATTCTCTGTAATCCGTGATTTTAAGTGCTGATTTTTGAAAATCTGAAGCCATCATTAGATCCAGTACAAAACATTGAGTCGGGATCTCAAATTTCATATCCATCGGAGCACCATACAACCGAGGGTGAACTGCACTCTCCGGCATGTAACTGGGTTTCGACGGACAGTTGGAATTTTGAACTGTTATTGTAGATTTACACGTGGCGCATTTTGATTAGTTGAAAAGAAAACTTCTTCCACGTGTCAATCTATGATTGGACGGTTGAAAATTTAAATTTTTGACCTGCTAATCAAACGATGACACGTGGTGAAATAACTGTTTATGTAACTGGTTTTAAACTGCTGACATGTGGACCAATCAAAGGAAGGCATGTCGCATTTTATTTCTGATTGTGTACACATGGATGAATGGCTGGCTGACACTTGGCATTAGCAGTTCCTTGTGCCACGTTAGCAAGTGTTAACTGTCAGACAAGTAGACCAATGGAATTCAGCCACGTGTCACATTGTTGCCTTATCAGCGTGTGGCAACTTTCTGCCACATGGACCAATGCAATGATACCACGTAACACTTCTGCCATGTCGTTAGACACGTGTCATGCCACGTCATCTGCTAGGTCATCATTTTTTTCCAATCAACTCTTGCCATGTCAGCATGTGTACCACATCAGCACCATTCAAGAGGTGAGACATGTCACGTGGACTGCCAACACGCAGAGAACACGCTGACACGTGTCTGAGAGTGGACATTGTGTCCGTCTACATGTGTTGGCACTTACGGTGTCCTCCGGTCACCGTTTTTCCTCTGTTTTTCCACAGAATTAGTCTTTATGATTTTCTAAAATTTTTGGTATATTTTTTAGAATTTTGTAATTCAATTAATATTTATTTTATTAATTTTATACCAAAATAATTAGTGTTTATTGTGTATAAATGCTGAAAAATTATTTTGAAATTTCAGAAAATACCAGTATGATTTATTGTGTATAAATGTCTTGGTTCTCTATTGAGAATAAATTTAGTATTGTTATTGTGTATTTAATATTGATTACTCTTAATTTATGACTCGTTTTCGGTAATTTCTATATTTGTTGTAGAGATGGCTTTTGTTGTGAAACGACCGACCGAGGTTCATTCTTATGAAGATCTCCTTGCACTATCAAAGTCAATATCCAAGCTCTTTTACCGAAGATATACACCCTTAGAGGAATTTGATATCGCGGGTGTTATGGATAGGTTTAACTATTTAAACCGGGAAATCCAAGAGTTAGTTTGGAAAGGTGGTTTCCAAAGTAGTATGAACCAAGAGATAATGTTGGATTTCACGAAGAAAGCATTTCGTGAAAGACATTTTCTCAAATATTGGTATAGAGGAGGGATGGTATAAGATGAAGTTTTGGATTCAGTTCTTCCAGATCCTGAAGAGTGGTACCTTAATCAGTGCAAAGTATTTGTATTGAATATTTTTTCTTGAGGAGCTATGAAAGCTAGGTACCCGAGGACATGTTACTTAGGAGTAACAGGGAGATTAGACGACCATGCCTCGATATGGTTATACCGAGTGCTGATGAGATGCCACAGGAGCTGTTGGATATATTCTATAGGTTCACAGATATTTTTCCAGTCAGATTTAAGTTCATTGATGTAGTAGACTTAGTTTCTGAGTCATATGATGATGAGATGGATTTTGATTATATGGATGACCCATATGATGCAGATGATGAGGGCTCGATGACTCCAGAGACTCTCTATTCAGAGGAGTCAGGGGATGGTACGATTGTTGATTCATGCAATAGCCCTGGTTTTATCTCTTAGACCTGTTTAGTGCTATTTCCTTTTTATTTGCTTAGTGCTTATAGGCTTTTGTATTTGGTGGTTTATGACTTATTATGGATTTAATATTGAATGAATTTACAATGATTGTTTATTTGTTAAACATTGTTTATTTTATGTTTATATGTTAAACATATGTATGCTTTATTTGAAGTTTTTAGTATTCTATCTTGCTTTCTGTTGGTTAACTATAACTATGTGTTTATATGTATGTGAAAACAAATTAGAATAGAGACTAAAAAACTTAATTAAAGTATTTATATTTATTATTGGAATTCTAGGATTAAAATAGTTTTTATATTGGCCCAAGTGAATGGTGGTTCCATTCATTATGCATAGAGTTCGATTTTACGTGAACCAAACTCTATTCTTAGTCTTAGATAGTCTTATAATAGATATGGTGTATCACTTACTTATTTTGAATCACTTTATCTTGATAGTTTATAATGTTTGCAACAAAATCTATAATTTCTGACTGAAACAAAAACCTTCGTCTGAATGGTGACAATTTTGATATGTGGGCAATGAAAATCCAGTACATAATTGAAGAGCAGCATGCTCTTAACACTCTTGAGAGGATTGTGGATCCTCCCGAAGAAGATAATACTGCTCAGTCAAGGAGGAAGATTGAGGCATATCAAGTCTGGAAGAAAAAGAGTTCAGGTGCTCGGATCATCATGCTTATTGCCATAGATGATGATATAAGTAGGAAGTTCCGTACTTATAACACAGCTAAAGAGCTGTGGGATGCTCTTAAGGAGAACTTTGGAGGAGTCTCCTTAATAAGGATGAGGTCTTTAAGTATCAAATTTGATACCTATAAGAAGAGGGAAGACCACACGATGAAGCAACATCTAAGAGAGATGTCGAATATAATTCAAGAGCTCCATGATATTGGTCATCAGTTGACCGAGGAGCAGAAAGTGCAAGCAGTGATTCATTCTCTGCCAAGCGGGTGGAAGCATATGAAGTTACACCTTACTCATGCTAGGGACATCAGGACCTTTAATTTTGCTTTTCATCACTAAGAGCTGGAAGAGGACCGTTTGGCCTCTGTGAGAGTTAGATCTGAAGCTCACATTGCTAGTTCCAGTTCTGGTCAAAAGCCCAAGAAGAAGAATAAGAGATTCTTCAAGAAGAAGGGTAAGGAAACACAGGGTAACATTCAAGTTCAAAAGAAAGGAAAGCGAAAGTTAAACATCTCTAAGGTGAGATGTTAAAACTGCAGGTAGAAAGGGCATTTTGCAAAAGATTGCAAAGCTCCTAAGGTACATATTGCTAATTTATGTAATTATCATACCTTTATTTCAAGTTTAGTTTTCTTAACTGAATCTCGTCCTTTGTGGATTGTAGACTCAGGAGCAACAGACCATGTTACAAAAGAGTGTGACTCTTTTATCGAGTTCTAATGTGTTCCACGTGGCACAAGATGGATTTATGTTGGCAATAACTCTAGAGAGGAGGTCTTAGGAATTGGCTATTGTCGGCTAGTTCTGAATGGTGGAAGACCACTATTTCTTGAATGCTCTGGGAATACGAAGGAAATTACTAT